>QVTF01005011.1:0-29800 GCA_003573665.1 Oxygymnocypris stewartii | reverse complement strand
GCGGCCAGCTGGTGCAGGTGTTGTACACGAATGACTGCGTTATTGAAGAGCCGCTGGTTTTCTGATGCTCTCCCCTGGTTCACCAGCAAACTAACCAGCACCACCGACAACAGCACCAATGCTAGGAGAAGAAAAGAAGGAGATTTAGTTTTCATCCGCAGCATGCTTGTTTCAAAGCTACTGGAAAAATGACCAAATAATGAAATCAATATTTTGGATTAAAAAATACATTCCATGCTCCAATAAATGTTTTAAACTAAGATTATTTTGACAAGTAATAAAAAAGCAAATAAAACATAATTAATAAATTAGAGAATATAATATAGAGAACAAAAATATAATAATATAATTGATATATGTCAAAAATAAAATATGTGCTATAAATAACAATACAAAAGAAAGCACCACAGCCATACCTCTAGCCATTTCCCTCAGCGTGGACAAACTCTTGCAGGTTTAGTTAAAAGCTTGTGAATGTTTGTTATTCTGGCTCAGGTACTGATATTTATATGTGGCATGAACATGTTTTGTTGCATCTTAATGCATGCGAGTTGAAACGTGAGACTTTCCATGAGAACTATGCTTTAATATGCATTATTATGTGTATTTAGACACCATACATTAGTGATGTGGTGTTCCGGTCATTTATGTGCAGGGCTATTTCCATCACTCTGGGATGTTGACACTAAGTAGAAAGATCATTGTTTTATTTATTAAAAAGCATAATGGAATTAATACAAAAGCAAGTTTCCATTCCATATGAAAAAATATTGTGGTCTTTATATTCTGAAGATGATTTACAAAGCACTCACTGTATATTTGAATCCTGTGGCTGTCATTGGCACGGTGCTTTATAATGAGATGCATGTAGCATTGCCACGTTCCCTGTAAATGGTGTCATCTTCCTAAAGGGCATGTTTTCAATAATGATGAGAGTAAATCAGGTCATATACGTGTTTGCTGTCACTGTGGGATTCGGTTGTGGTGTTGTTCTGAGTGTAATATTCAGCAGTCCTGGGGTTGTGAATGTCAGTGTGACATTAATAGTTTAATCCCTTACGGGAAAAACAAAATACAATCTGTTTACCTGAACCTCGTGGCTGTTTGGCCTGTCACTTTATGTCTGTAAGTGTAACAGTGTGTTCTGTGAGTTCATGTGGATAATTAATTAGTTATATAACAGACAAATAATATTTTAATAGCAAATCAATAGAAATAAAAAAGTATAATTTGCCTAAAGGAAATGGATCTTGTTGTAATACCATATTATATATTTTTCGTTAAGAGTTTATGTTCATGACATGAACATATTATTATGCTTATGTTAATGTTGAAAACAGTGTGTTTTGTTTTTTCTTTCTGGAAACTGTGCCCCCCTCCAATTAATAAAAAGTTAAAAAACAGAATTTATTTGAAATATAATTTTTATACCATTCTAAATATTTTTTCTCTTCAATGTAATGTATCCTTGTTGAATGTAAGTGTACATTTTTCTTTCTTTCTTTCTTTCTAATATCTCGTATCAGAGTTTCCACAAAAATATGAAGCAGCACAGCTGTTTTCAACATTGATAATAATCAGAAATGTTTCTTGAACAGTATATCATCATATTAGAATAATTTCTGAAGGATCATGTGACACTGATGACTCGAGTAATGATGCTGACAATTCAGCTTTATCATCACATATATTCAAATATAAAACAA
The DNA here is from genome assembly GCA_003573665.1 of Oxygymnocypris stewartii. NCBI lineage: Eukaryota > Metazoa > Chordata > Actinopteri > Cypriniformes > Cyprinidae > Oxygymnocypris > Oxygymnocypris stewartii. The sequence goes on along the minus strand of QVTF01005011.1, from coordinate 28,094 downwards.
TTACTTTAAATTGTAATTATGTTTGACAAAAGTATTGTTTTTACTTTTTTTGTTTAGTTTTTTTCTCAAAACGGTCTAAACATCCGAACTTTTGACCAGAGATATGTGTCTCTGTGTGTGCATTACATAAATGATTATATCTGGGCATTATAAATTATATTACAGTAATGAGAGTGAGATTTGTTTTACATTACATTAATGAGAATATTTCTGCAGTAAAACAATGAAACATATTTATAAATAATATCACGTCTTAAATTTCCTACAATAGGCTACATTTTTTTATATACAAAATATAGGTCTATATTTGTTTTCATTTGATTCTGGGGTGAAATATGACCTCTTCACACAATATTATGATATTCATAAAATATTCACATAACAACATAACATGATAGTTGTGTTTGTTCTCATGGGTAAGATGGGCCACGCTGAGCTCCTGGGTTCACTAAGAGTCAAGCTGTCTGTTTCTGCAGAGGCTGGTCTCAGATCAGCTTGGCAGAGAAACATCTACAGAGTGAACAGAACTGAGTTGCACCAGAAGCATTCAAAGACTGTAAGATACTTCCACCCTGCGGTTACAATCGGAATGGAAGCAGGTGCCAGATGTCCCCCGTGATGCCTCAGCTGTTCATCCTGGTCATTGTGATGACTGTCTATACCGCACCTGTCAGTTGAGTGTGAGAAACCAAAGCTCCTTGAAGAAAGCCCTGTCAGGTGGATCTAGGAACGCCATCATTCCTCCAGAAACCAACTTAATGATAAGGAACAGAAAGAGAAATATTAGGCTATATCGTGACTGTGTTTTGTATGAGAATGCGTTGTTTCATTTCCAGCCACAAGAAGGCGCCACTGTTCAAGATCTTTTCTAAAGAAGCTGTATTCAAAACATGGATGGGATTTCACCAGTTATTTTATCGGAAGTCTCGGACATTCACAGAAAATAGCTCACTTCCGCTTTGAAAACTAAGGTGGGTAGCACCTAAACCCCCTTGAAGTAAGATCTCTAAGAGAATGCTTAGTTGAAGTACGATATCACTGATTGCACTGGAGTAAATGAGATAGCTCCATCTCAAGTTAAGGTGAGCTGGCGCAATGCTGCTACGATCCCATATCCAAGTAGATGGGTTTACATACCGGACACATTTAAAATAACACGTTCTATATAAAGAATACTGATTACCGACCCGCTTCCGCTTCTGACTGCCGACTGAACGGATATGGGATATGACTCTCTTTGCTCTGTATCACTTTTTTAACTTTACCTTTGGCTTCATTGGTGAGACAGGTTCACAATCAGACACACAAAATAAGAATTGTCCAAAAAGCTCCTTCTATGTACACACACACACACACACACACACACACACACACACACACACACACACATTGCTTTTTATGGTTTACGGGACTCTCCATAGGCGTAATGGTTTTTATACTGTACAAACTGTATGTGATATTGCCCTACACCAACCCTACACCTAAACTTAGCCCTCACAGGAGACGGTGCATTTCTACTTTCCCCCCAAAAACTCACTCTGTATGATTTATAAACGTTTTGAATTATGGGGACACTGAAAATGTCCTCATAAATCACCTTCTCCTTGTAATACCTGTGTCATACCATGTCATTATACAAATGTGTCCTCATGAAAACGCACACACACGCACGCGCACACACACACACACACACACACACACACACACACACACACACACAAACACACACACACACACACACACACGTAATAGACAGCATTTGCATTATGTATATTTTATAAATAACTTAAATGGAAGCATGAAATTCGACTAGATTGAAGTCTTAGTCTTGGTGTTGCTTGCACCATAATTGACAACTTTTAGGCAAAGAAGAGTCACCTGCCCCTGATGCCACCTGATGCATGTTCACAATGACCTTTGGCTCTTTCATTGTAAACTCTTCTTGAACTTTTGACACCATTGATCCACTCATGGCCTTAACTTATCTGCACAAAGACAAGAGCTGTATCGCTGTGTCCTTAAACGGTTTGGGGACCTGCACAAGCTGTGCTCTTCCTCTAAGGCAAACTCCACCTTGTTCCCACTTCTCGTCAACTCTTGTTTCAAAGGGGGCGATGTTACACATCTACCCTGGAATGCTCTGACTCCGTGCCTCTCTGGTTCCACAGGCTGCTCATCACAGTCCTCGAGTTGTCTCATGTTGCATCTCTTCAGGCAGCTGCGGCTTCTTTGCTTTGGAGGCACCACTCGATGACGGGACGAGCTTCTTCGTTGCTTTCTTAGCTTACATAAAGGCTGAATCCCAGGAGAGGCTGTTCTCATTCCTGTACAATCTGTAAAGGAAGCAAACAAAGGTTGTTCAGGTCCAGTGTGCCATTCTAAAAATGCTGAGCAATGAGTAATGTGTTCAGTAATCTGTTAACGAATCAACCTCGCACGCGTTTCTTTGAAAACATACCGAATATTTGTGGAACCTGTGACCTAGCGGTTAATGCATATCCTCCAGACACAGTTGTGTTCATGTGGGTTACTTCCTTTCTTCACAATAATGACCTGTCAGCTGTTTCCATTAATAAGCAGCCATAAAAATAAAAATATAATTAAATAAATAAAGGCAAAAAAACTAAAACAATGACTAATGTAAACAAAGTTACAAGAACACAGAAGAGGACAAAACATAAAATAGAAATAAAATATATAGGAATAAAATAAAATAAGATTGAGGAAACCATGGACAATTAATAATAAAAAAGAAAGTAAAAGCAAGCAAATATTAAATAAGTTATAGTACATGTATTATGAGTGTCACACTCATAACCATGAAACAAAACAAACACTAAGATTCTCTCCAAAGACACATTTTAAACTACAAAACCATGTTTTAATTGGTTTTAAACTTTCTACTTTCAGTGACATTACAAATGATAAGGGTTAATATCAGGAATATTCTCTCCAGTATTAACCCTGGTGTCACTCAAACGGCCGTGAGAATGAATGAGCATATTAACACCACTCATCAGAGTGAAAGAGATGCAGTGAACACACTGACCTGCCTGTCCTGAGGTCACGCTTCACAGGTGACCTCTGACCTGATTTGTATGCAAGGCACTTGGGCGGCTGTGATCCAGGGGATGCCCAGTGAGCGTCATGTGTGCTTATGAGTATAGGTTTGAATGTGTGTGTGTGTGTGTGTGAGAGAGAGAATCACTAACGTCTTGACTGAAGTATTCAGTGCACCTGAAGCCTTCTTTTACCTCTGCAGTACATGCAGTTCATTCATTTCAACAGATATTAATGCCTTTTTACCCTAGTCATTTAAAGTGTATTCAGGGGTAAGCCTATGAAGATGTTTTAAATATGATAGACTGTACTGATAAAATAATATAATATAGCATTGCTGTATTTTGAAGTATTTTGACCACAGGGTGGCGTCTGTTTACAGTATCAGCTGGACAATTTGCAATATAATATTTTTTTTATATATATATTCCAGTTTGATAATGTAATGGTTCAATTGACCATCTCTTAAATGCATTAAATATTGTTATAAAATAAAAACCCCAAGGCTCAAAAAAACAAGTTTATTTCAGTCATGTAAACAGAGAAAAGAATATACAATAAAATGTATCAGTACTATATGTCCAAATGTTTCAGTACTGGAAAAACAGTTACAAGATCTATTACATGCATTCAGCAAGTGACAGATACTGCGAGGTGTCAATACATGTGTTATTAATATTAAGCAGAACATTAAAAAACACTAACAATTATTAAATTACAATTTTACAATTAGCTGAATTTTAAAATTAAATGACCTGCAAGATTTTGATCATTGCATTACATAAAATACATTTTGATTAATATTATTATACATTTTTCTTGTAAAATATAATTAATTTTTTTTTTCTTAAAGCATTTAGCCTCTGTAAATACTAGCATTCAGTTATTCTGCAAATATGGAAATTGTCTGCTTGAGCATTCTTATTTTTATCTCTGTCACATTATTGCATGAACAATCTGAATAATGGATAGGTTACATTTATACTTGTAATCTTCCATCTCTCTGCTCACCTACAAAGAAATAGAATAAAAGTGAAAAAATGCCATAAATAAAAAGTTTGAATGCATCAGAAACTTATTTTTTAAGTGTTCCAACACTTTTAGCCAGGAGGCCTTAATTAATCTGGTAGCATCGGTAGTCAATGCATGTTTAATCACATGATATGGATCCTCAAAAGTAAAAATGTTTCACCAATTCAATAAAAATAAAAATTATGTGACATGACAAGCAAAAAATACTCCCTAATAACTCTTTATTTGTCAGCAAAAAAATAAATGCTGTTAAAAGTTTAATTGGTTATGTGAGAGAGATAAATGGTTAACTTTGCAATAAACCATTGATCACCAAAACGACAATACATTTATGAGTGAGCAACTGTAAATGCTGGATGAGTATATTAAAACATAATAGGGATACTAACAGCCACATTAGGTCAGTCGTGTTGAGTCGGACTCATTGTAGCAGACTTGAGAAATGTGTCCACAGAACATCAGTCTCACAATGCTACAATGTGCTTATAATGCTTATCAAATGCTTACAATGCTTATAAAAAGCTGGCCAGTTTTTTTTACCTTTGACCCTGACACAACCATTTACACATGTAGTTTTTCTGACATACAATGCCCTGTTCAAGAAATCCTTTGCATAGTTTCATATACAGATTAATATCTGTATATGTTGTCATCAAATCATTATCACTACACAACAGGGCAGAACCTGACATTCAGGACACAACTGCACATCTGGCTCATAATAAATTATATCTAAAAGTAAAAAGAAAAATTACCTAAATAAATAAGCCAAAGATTTCACAGACTATATACTTGAAATAACAATTTGCAAGTACACCCCCAAATACCCAAAAGGCTCATAAGGCAATTTAAAACATGACATAATTCATATTTACAATATGTTCAGGCAGCGTAGCTAACTGTTCGGAAGACTCTTGTAAAGTTTATGTGTTTTATGGTCTCACTAAGTTAATCTTATAGTGATATATTTGTCTTTGGGCCAACTAAAGATTTTGCTTTTATTTGATTTAAATTTTATTTGAGTCAAAAACCAAATTAACTGCTGTTAGTAAAGTCTGCATAAAGACAAATATACATAATATTTCATGTTATTATCATTTTTTTTAAGTAAACTGTTAAGATTTATTACTTGAAGTGCTAATAATCAGGTACTTTTACCTTTGTTAATTTTATTTAGTGCAAAAGTGTTTATTTTGAAAGCTAGTCACACTGAATTGTGAAAAGTCAGTATGATTAACTGTAAATCTAAATCTCAAATGTGTTAAATGTTTAATACAATAAAATTAGATACTGCTAAAAAACGTGTGATTCAGGATTTATTTTAGGCTTTGCCGGGTATTATGACAAGTCCTTCCTGTTATTCCTCTTAATTAGTTTTGAAGGATTAGTAATAATTAGATTTTTTTTAATGAGCCCAATCATTTCCAGTGCCATTAGACAAACAGTTGGTGATCGTCTTCTCAAGGGCAGGACTGAGAGGAGTCATCGACTCCATCAATAATACCGATCACAACTCGTTATCATTTGCAAAGAATCTTCGCTATACTGACTCCATGAGTGTCTTTCATTCTGGCTGTTGTGTGCTAGTATGACTCTGAACAGTCCCCTGAAGGGTCTCAGTATTGCTGGGCTTTCCAAAGGTTAAGTGGACATGTCTTGAATCTGTTACACAATGGACTCCCTCAAGTTTTCCGCAGTGGATGAGGAGTCAGGAACGGGAAAAGGGGCAGAGTGCAAGACCACATCGCTCTGAACTCTCACCGGGGGACGTTTAACCCCATACTGTGGGTTCCCACTTTGAGAGAAGGAGAAACCCATAGACGTATCGTCCTCAATGGCTTGATCTCCATACAGATAACTCATTTTCTTAGCTATCATCCCCACTTTTTCCGGAGCCTCTTCGCCTCCTCTCTTTGAGTCCATCTTCTCTCTGTACATGTACGAGGCGTGTTTGAGGCCGCGGTTGAGGACGTGCTTGCGGTAGGCTCTTTGAATGGTTGAAAGCGGCCACTTCTTCTTGCTTTCGTTTGAGAGTGCTGGTGATGGGCTCGTACGAAACCGCAGAGGGATTGTTGGCCATGAACTTTTCCTCCATAGTTGCTTTCATGGCATCCATGGCATCAGAATCTCCCAGCACCTCTGTAGTAAGGGCCAGGAGAAGGTCCAGACAGTGGATCTTATCATCAGGGACCATGGGAAGGTCCATTGTGATCAGCTTAAGGGTGTTCGGTTTCGGTAACCTCAGGGGGTCTTTCAGCGTGTCGCAGAATTCGGACAGCCTACTGTAAGCGATGAACTGAGAGGCGGTGGGGTCGAACTTCTCCCAAGTTTCGTAGAACATCTCAAAGTCATCCTCGCACAAGGGGTCGCTGCTTTTCTTCCGTCGCTACGTTGAAGTTTTTCCAGGATAATGGCTATGTACATGTTGACCACGACGAGGAAGGACATAACAATGTAGCTGCAGAAGAAGACGATGCCTACCGCGGCGTTCCCGCAGTTTCCTCGGACAGGCGATCCTGGGTTCTCCACATCCGGGTCACAGTCTGGTGGGCTGTTGAGTATAGGTGCCAACAATCCATCCCAGCCGGCGGAGGTCGTGATCATGAACAAGCATATGATACTGTTCCCGAAGGTCTCGAAATTAAACATGTCATCGATGCCTGCTTCTTTTTCACATACCCAAAGTTGGACATGCCAAATATGGAGAAAATAAACATGATTAAGAATAGAAGCAAGCCGATGTTGAAGAGGGCAGGAAGTGACATCATCAGCGCGAACAGTAACGTCCGGATTCCTTTGGCACCGCGGATGAGCCGCAGGACGCGGCCGATTCTGGCCAGTCGGATGACGCGAAACAGCGTAGGCGACACAAGTACTTCTCGATGAGATCTGCCAGCAGAAGACCTGTGAGACGAGAAAGAGTCGACAAGGAAATATTATAAGCAATGAAAATCTAGTCTACAAAAAGCTACTCTTTGCATTCATGTTGGTATTTATATGATTTTGAAGTTTAACTCTAAAAGTGTCAAGTAAATCAAGTAAAAATCATTTAATGTGTTATATTACTCTAATATAATGACTTAATTACAATAATTAATTAAGTGGATTTTCCTTACACCCTAAATATGTGTGTACATAAGTGAAAATGTATTTTTTAAATATATATTTAACAAAGTATATGACATTTTACAAACTGCATTGTAATAAAAATGTCAAAATGATATTATTTTAGGAGACTTATTGACGTTGATACACTGTTATTATCACTATCAACATGAAATAATTTCGGTCGTTATGTTTTTTTGCATCACATGACTAGCAAGAAAATGTTTTCCAAATATTAATAAGCAGTGAAGCAGATTTGACAAGTGATAATTTTGTTGTAAGAACAATAATAAAAGATTGTCATATTATCTTCTAAAGTTTTTTTCAAGATTTATTTATTATTCTTTAATGTAATATCAGGACAGTTATATCACCATGACATTTTCTCTGACTTTATACCTGACAATCAATCAATAACAAAAATATAATGTATATGATAATGAATAATATATAATATAATGAATTTGGATTCAGAAAAAGCATGCTCATAATAGAATGGCATAGAGGATGAAGGCGCTGCATTAACTTTAATAAAAAAATAAGCATCCTGTCACCGACCCACAGGAGGGCATTAATGCACGGGCTTCAAGGGGCTGAAGCTCAGGGGCCTACACTAGAAAGGGGGCCCACTGACTGCAAGGAAATTATATTTTCCGAATAATTATTTATATGGGAGTTTTCAGCAGTGACAACAGCATTCTTTAAACAAACTCACACACTCATTTTCAACGACGCACTGGTTGTAGTTGCCTATATAGTGAATGGTTCAGTTTAGGTTCCCCCCCACACAGTTTGTGTAGTTGGTATGCTCCACCGATATACTGTAAGCGGAATGCAGCACAATGCATTCGCTACTAGTAAAGTAGCCCAGCACAAGAGTGTCTTTATGTTAACGTGCAGATGAACAAGAGAAATAACACTGCTGTGTGAAAGGAACTGGATCGGACAACTTTCTGTAATATCATACAATGCGAGTTCAGTAATTTGCGTGGATTGTAATACAAGTGTCTGTTAGCTGAAGGTTAGATTAAGGTGCTGCTTCAAAGTCTCAAACTTTAAATATCGTCCTATTGCTTAAATGTGATCATTAAACTTTATACGGCTAATTAAACATGAGCACGGCATGTTTCAAAATAAAAACACAGCTAGCATATCACCAAACAGTCCACATTTATGCCAACATGTCGTGTTGTTTCGTTCTACTGATGACGATTCGTGTGATTTATGGTGTTTAAATCATACCTGTAAACTCACATTTCAGCCAGGAAAGTTTTGTTGGCATTTTATTTTCATATTACCTCCGTAAAAAGCAAGTAATAACATAGTGTTATGTAACGGCTATATTCTGCAGTTCCTAAGCGCTATCTTGTGACAAATAATTAATTTTCATATTCACTTATAATCACATTTTACACAGAAACAGTGGGTGCGTTTTCCTGCACCCTCTTAATGCGATTAATCTTTACCTCATGTAAACGCAATACTTCGATTTAAATAATGCGATTAAGCTTATAATCACGTGCAAGCATAATCGTATTAACATAGGTGGCACATACGCCGATTTTAATCGAAATATACAGGCATGTAAACACCTTAATCACAGTATTACCACTCTGACCAAAGTGTGCATGCGCCCGTGATGTACATGAATGAAAGGACGCGCACTTGTAGTAATACGCAGATTAGAAACAATGGAGGGGATGAAAACTGTGTTGTGAACGTTAACTGGCATATTAACAATAAATTTGACAAATAATTGTCAGGAAGCTAAAAAAAAAAGGTTTTCTGGTGTAGGGGGGCCTACCATAATGAGGTAGCCCAAGGGCCTCTGGTTATCTTAAGGCGCCCCTGCCAAGCCATTAATATTTTCTGCTTCATGATTACTTAATGATTACCATCAGTAAAGCAGACTTACCTAAGATTGAGAGAATGACCACCACAAAATCAAAAATGTTCCACCCAATGGAAAAAGTAGTGATAGCGCAGGGCGATGATCTTGAGGACAGCACTCCCCGGTGAATAGCACGATGAAGGCGAAGTTGATAAGGAACAGAATATGTTCCATCTCTACACTCTGGTCATCTGTCTCCACCATCATGGTCACCATGTTCAGGCAGATCATGACCATAATGAAGATGTCAAAGAAACTGCGTGGTGACCAGGTCGAACACCAAGCCTTGGAAGCAGTTCTTCAAACATCAGAAGAGAAGAGCATCCCGAGGAAGAAGGTGCGGGTTAGTTTTATTTAAAAATCTGATTCAAGTCTATTCGTTTGAATGGTTAATCTGAGAAAAAGACTGTATATATTACCAGAGGCCTTGGAATTGGTTTCTGGTGGCTTTTTGGCACCAAGTTTCTTCATGGCATTGTAGTATTTTTTCTGCTCCTCGGTCATGAAGATTTCAGGTTCCCTCCGAAGTATAGACACAGAGACAATTATTCCATGGCAGAAGGCATTTTATTGTTTCTACATATCCAGAAGACCAAGTGCTGACACTTATCTTTGCCTTTTGTTGGTTGAAATTGTCAATGATGACTCCGATGAATAGATTGAGGGTGAAAAAAGAGCCAAAAATGATGAAGATGACAAAGAAAATGTACATGTAGAGGTTTGACTCATAGTCTGGCTGCATTTCACCTACATAGAGAACAAACGAGAGAACAGTGTTAAGGAGCAACACATGTTTTACAGGAGGACAATAAAGATGTAAGATTGTGCCAAGATAGTGGTGAGATCTCCTAGTCAAAGGCTGAAATCAACGTTACATCACGAGAATCCACAGCACTATACATGATGTCCATCCATCCTTTGAATGTTGCCTGGAAACAAAATTAAAACATATTTTGAACTTTCAGATTTTTTCAAGTATTTCGCTTTGCAGTAGTTTTATGGAGGGCAGCCATTTGAAGATTATTATAAATGCTCACCACTTGCAAGTAAGGAGAGGTATCCCATGCCTACGTTATCAAAGTTAACCTTCATATTCTTCCATCGCACATTTGGATCATCCTCCATGAGCTCAAAACACTCACTCTTATTGTTGACCCGAGTGAAATGGAAAGGTTCTTCGGATGTTGTGTTGAAGCAGTAGTAGAACTTTCCAGCAAAAAGGTTGACTCCCATGATGCTGAAGATGAGCCAAAAGATCAGGCAGACCAGGAGAACGTTGAAGATGGGATGGAATTGCCCCCACCAGAGCGTTCACCACCACCTGGGCAAATAGACAGTGTGAGAGCTTGGAACCAAACCTTAAATTATTACGTCTATGGTTTTGAACTTCTACATTTATTAGATGGTCAGTAGCACAATATATGAAAAGAAATGCTAAAACAAGGAGAGTTAATCAAATGAGGGATTTTGCTAATGAATATATGATGTCAAGGTGAGGGTGGTCTGAAGAAAACTCACCTTCATTCCTTCAAACCTGGAGAGCGCTCGAAGAGGTCTCAGCGCCCTCAAAGTCCTGAGAGACTTAATGGCCCCCAGTTCAGAGTAGCCTAAGAGATTTGCAGTCAAACTGATCAGGGACACCTGCGGAAATATTCATTCAAATACTTCATGTATATTTCTGGTTATTTTTCATCAATGATACATCTTGAAGTCAACTCTTGAAACGGTAATAATAACCATTCAAATACAGATTATTTATCAGGAATGGGCAAAAAAATTATTTTTTTATAAATAATATGCATTTTAAGAAATATCTATATATTTTCCTCATGTTTTCTAAAGAAAGTAGGTCAAATAAAATAAAAAATTCTACAAATAAAATCTTTTTTTTTTTTCATTTGATTTATGGCCATTGGCCTATTACTTTATTTCTATTTTCAGTGGCTATTAAAATGTTTTTTGTACACCACTTCCTATCCTGCAGATGTCACTGCAATTCTTTAGAAAAACTACAAAATAACGTTGTTGTTAGTTTTTCTAAATACATTTTTCATTACATAATGATTCCTGGCACCACTACAAAAGAAAGTCGTTTTTGTTGTTGTGAACGTGTATTCACAGTCTGTACTGAATGCAAGAAAAAAGCTAAATAACCACTGAAAATATGGATCAAATTCAATTGGAACTGGGATTTGTTGTGACATAAACTCCAGTCACAAAGATTCAGATTTATTAGTGATATACACAAGAATCAACTTCTAGCTTTAATATGTACACTATCCACACTAATAGCAGAATAATACAGAAGCTTCATAAAATATTGAGATATTACAGCAATGAGCCATAATCTGCACTTTAAGAGGCAATTATGGTCCTGGATAAGCACCAGAAGATTATAAGAATTCATGAACTTTTAATGGCTTTTCAGTGCAGGTCAAATTTTCTGAAGGATGCCACCAGATTAATCAGGTTCGTTGGAACAATACATTCTACAATAAACGGTGCAATATAGCACTAAAAGTGGTTCTTGGCTCGTAAATCATAGGGGAAACACTTTTAAAATTTGTGATTTTTAATGTGGAACCATAAGAAGGTTGCCATATTGCATTGTTTTCTTCAAGAAGAATGGATGCTAAACAGCACCAACAGTGGTTCTTGGCTTGTAAAGAATCTTTAAAGGGGGCTTAAACAGGTTTAAAGGTGTATTGGACGGCAATGGTGGCTACTATAGCACCTCAATCCACCCACAAAAAAAAAAATGAAAAAAACCACTGAAACACTGGGGGCCTGAAGGAACCATTCAGGAGCTTAACAAACAGGTTCTGTATATGGTAGCGTTGCTATAAATAGCCCCTCAGTCATGCCAAAGAACCACTGAAGCACCAACATTTAGAGCTATACAGCACCAAAAGTGGTTCCCCTAATGATTACGAGCCAAATAACCCCTTGTAGTGCTATAGAGGACCATTGTCGTGTCCATTTTATATGTACTTCAACTTGAAATTGTCTGTAGAATTAGGAAGACTAATACTATACATCAACGATGAGAAAGTCCAGCCAACACCATGCGTTCGTGAAATAGACCTTGAAGCCATAGCGCTATCCATTTCAGAAGCATCTCAATGACAAACACATAAGTGAAGACCTGATCTGCATATTCAAGGATGATTTTAATCGTTCTTCGTTGTTCAATGTAGATGTCCTCAATGCCTAATAAAAGAAACACATATGAAAAACAAGGTTTCAATGGACTGTGGTTAATCAAGTATTCATGTTTTTTTCCAATGGACTCACTAATGCTCCACTGCTGAGGAGGATCATGAAGATGAATGAAGGTTCAAAATAGCTGTGCTCCACAATGTTGTAGCAGGTTTTACGTAATTCCACCACGTCTTCCCTTTACCTTGGTTAACGTCAAGCTCCAAGCAAGGACAAAAGTCGCCTGATGCAGTCCTGGGAACACAGACAAAACAAAAACATTAATAAGAAGACTATAATCAATACTACACACAGTGATAAGATCATCGTGCCATGTCTCACTCTCTGTGTAGGCAGTCCTCAGGGATGGTGGAGTCCTCTTCTTCCTCTTCTACTTCCTCGTCTACCTCAGGAGGTTTGTCCACTGTGCTGCAGTGTTGGATGATTCATCTCCATCTTCTTCTGTAGCAGAATGAAAACAACTTGAGATCAATTTTCTGGTAATAATTAAGTACTTTTACAAACAACTCAGTATCCTCTTCTGATCATGCACTGGCAAAAAAAGACTTTCAAACAGCTTGAGAGGAGGTTTACACTTGTCTCCAAGTGCCAAAATCGAGTAAAGTCGAGGTAACACTAGACCAGGGATGTGCAACCGTCTGGCAGACTTTAGTTCCAACCCTGCTCCAACACACCTGATTCACTATACAATGAAATCGAAAATGTAAAACTATACAATCCACTCCATTTTACTGCAATGCTGCAATCTTTGGATTTAAATGAGCAAGCCAGAGTTCACTAAACTTGAACTTTGGAACTAAGTTTGTGTTTCTTGTCCCCTGCAATTCACGTTAGAGGTCTGCTAACCCGACCCGGGTTTGTAGCTAAACCAAAACTATATGCAGAGGGCTTCGCTGCTTTCATAGACGCACGCACACACATTGTAACACAGATATCAAAGATCGCGCACAAACAGCACGGAAACATTTATTAGTAAAATAGCTTCGACAGGCTACTGACTCGCAAGTCACAACATTATATTTATCTGCAATGAGGCGGCAAAATCGCTGTTTTTGAAGTAACTAAGGCCTCATTGCTTGTAGAGAGAGACGCGCAGAAGGCAGGTTCACATGCACGCGCAACATTCCCCCTTCTCTCTCGGTCTCTCTCTCTCTCTCTCCGTCTCTCTCTCTCTCTCTCTCTCCTCTCTCTCTCCTCTCGCTAATTCAAATAAATGATTAATGCATTCAAATAAATACAATCTTATTTAAGATCTTATGTCTGATTTAAAGTAGACAGAATGCTAACGAGCCTTAACTGACAAAAAATGACCATAATTTGGACGTGGAAGAATTATCTTCTTGTCCATACAAAATTCATAAACTTCGGCAGAATGTATGCGACCGCTGCACCTGATGTTCACAACTTTCATAACTGGTAATGTTTGTGAAATTGCAGAGCCTTGATTAATCTGTTTTTGCATGCAATCGTGAAATGCAGCCTTTGTCCTTTTTTTTTAGTTGGATATTCGTTGGAGGGGGGGGGGGGGGGGGGGGGGGGGGGGGGGGGGGGGGGGGGCATTTCGGGTCGGGGTTCGGGCTCTAAATTTAAAACCGTGCCGCTCGGGGTCGGGTCGGGTTGGGGTCAGACAATCTCGGGTACGGGCCGGGTCGGGCTTCAGTTTGAGCCTGTGCAGACCTCTAATTCACGTGTGTACGAATGGAAGTCAATGGAAAGGTGTAGTGTGATGCCAAGTGAAAGATATAAAAAGCCATACAAAACTGCCTGCTAAAACAAACACGTACTTTTTTGCTAAATACCTTGTGCAACTTGAATACAAACATGTAAGGAAAAATGGCTTAAACATACCGGCAGCCATATCACCCTGCAGCCCAAGACCGGTTGTCCACTGAAGCTAAGCAGGGTTGAGCTGGTCAGTACCTGGATGGGAGACCTCGTGGGAAAAAACTAGGTTGCTGCTGGAAGAGGTGTTAGTGAGACCAGCAGGGGGTGCTCACCCTGTGGTCTGTGTGGGTCCTAATGCCCCAGTATAGTGAAGGGGACACTATACTGGAAAAAGCACCGTCCTTCGGATGAGACGTTAAACCGAGGTCCTGACTCTCTGTGGTCGTTAAAAATCCCAGGATGCCATTCGAAAAGAGTAGGGGTGTTACCCCCGGCATCCTGGCCAAACTATCCCACTGGCCTCTGACCATCATGGCCTCCTAATCATCCCCATACACTGATTGGCTTCATCACTCTATCATCCTCTCCATCATTAAGATGGTGTGTGGTGGGCGTTCTGGCGCACTATGGCTGCCGTCGAATCATCCAGGTGGGATGCTGCACATTGGTGGTGGATGAGGAGAATCCCCCCTTACTATGTAAAGAGCTTTGAGTGTCTAGAAAAGCGCTATATAAATGTAACAAATTATTATTATTATTATAGTTATAGGAACAAAATGATTGCAAAAATAGTTTCAGACAATAAAAATGGGCATTTTTTTCTAAAATTTTCCCTGTCTTTAGCAGGTGTGTTGAAAGTTACTAATGTGATTAAAAGCTAAAAGATGAGGCTTCATGTTGAAAAAAAGATAATTAGATAATTTCTTCAGCTGTATATTATCTCAGAAACCTCAGATTTCACTTCAGATCTCATTCGATTGTTCATCGCGAGACTTACGAGTACACATTTGCGTTCATGTTCCCTCTCTCTGACACATACTGTGTAGCTAGATATGAAATGCAAAGCTGTGCGACACATGGGGCATGACATATGAACTGTGTTACCTGATCCAGAGGCATGCCTACAGCAGTTGCCTATTGAATTAGGGCCAGTGTGCTTCTTACAAATTAAATATTAAATAAAATGCATGACCTGAACTGGAAAGATGTACATTTTACAGGGAATTGGGATATGGGGATCTATGGCACTGACATGCTTTAAAAAACGGGTTGTCGTAAAATGGGTGCTGGTCAGAACGTTGTTAGTAAGGTAACTAATCATGCTGGATCTCTTTCCCACGCCCTGTCACCATGTCACATGGTTTTCTTCTGCCATTCCTTAGACATATTCTCTAAACAAGATGACCCGAGGGGCTCCAAAAGGACTTTGGCAGGTGTCACAGTATTTGAGACACATGTCTAGGTGTCAAGAGGTGTTGATGGATGTGATACTCCAGCAACCGGTTTTGCATTTGTGGGATCTTTCACATTAGATTTTAGGAACACAACTATCAAAATTTTGCACTGAAAAAAACTCACTTTAGTATTTGTATTAACGTCCTCTTTGTCTTCTTCTCGGAAGAGCTGTTGCTATTATCCTCGTCATCATCCGATTCAACCGTTGGCTATCGGCACTTTGACAATGGACAGACTGGAATTCGTTGTGGCCATTTTAGAATCGCTTCTTTCTTCGTTTGCTTTCACATCCTCTTCCTTTGGCTTCAGCCCAGACATTGTCTCAAATGTCCGATAGCAAAGGCCTTTAACCCAGTCTATGCCTCTTGTCATTCTAGCAATGGCAATCTGCAGATTGTTCATCTCCCCATCATCATCAGATGCTGCCATGTTGTCTCCGCTGAACGAGCTGAGCAGCAAAGCAAGGAAGAGGTTTCAACACCTTCAGGACGAGAACGAGAAAAAAAACAAAACATAATAATTCAAAGATGAAATACAATGACAAATTAAAATTGTAAAGTGATAGGGATTGGTGGCCAACGAGGCCATTCAAGAATGGAATAGTATGAGAATATTATCTTTTAATTGTCATTAAAGGGTTAGTTCACTCAAAAACAAAAACCCGTAAGACCTTCATCCATCTTCAGAACACAAATGAAGATATTTTTGATGAAATCTGAGAGATTTCTGACCCTCCACAGACAGCAATGTAATTACCATGTTCAAGGCCCAGAAAGGTACCATCGCTTTAAATGGTTATTATTATTAAAAATCAAAATATAATAATTGTAAAAATAGCATTATATGAAGAAATATTATGAAAGTCCCTTTTTTATTTCATTTTATATTTTTGATCAGCTACTTCAAAGAAAAGAAAGGCAGATATGGTGTATCAAACAACTTTCACAACTATCTGTCTGTCTGTCTACTATCTGTCTGTCTGTCTGTCTGTCTGTCTGTCTGTCTGTCTGTCTGTCTGTCTACTATCTGTCTGTCTGTCTGTCTGTCTGTCTGTCTGTCTGTCTGTCTCTGTCTGTCTGTCTGTCTATCTGTCTACTATCTGTCTGTCTGTCTGTCTCTGTCTGTCTGTCTATCTGTCTACTATCTGTCTGTCTGTATGTCTGTCTGTCTGTCCTCTGTCTGTCTGTCTGTCTACTATCTGTCTGTCTG
Source organism: Oxygymnocypris stewartii (assembly GCA_003573665.1). Taxonomy (NCBI): domain Eukaryota; kingdom Metazoa; phylum Chordata; class Actinopteri; order Cypriniformes; family Cyprinidae; genus Oxygymnocypris; species Oxygymnocypris stewartii. The sequence goes on along the minus strand of QVTF01005011.1, from coordinate 11,458 downwards.
TCTGTCTGTCTGTCTCTGTCTGTCTGTCTGTCTATCTGTCTACTATCTGTCTGTCTGTCTATCTGTCTGTCTGTCTCTGTCTGTCTGTCTCTGTCTGTCTGTCTGTCTCTGTCTGTCTGTCTATCTGTCTACTATCTGTCTGTCTGTCTGTCTTTGGTCTGTCTGTCTATCTGTCTACTATCTGTCTGTCTATCTGTCTGTCTGTCTACTATCTTTCTGTCTGTCCTGTCTGTCTGTCTGTCTGTCTGTCTATCTGTCTACTATCTGTCTGTCTGTATGTCTGTCTGTCTGTCTCTGTCTGTCTGTCTGTCTGTCTATCTGTCTACTATCTGTCTGTCTGTCTCTGTCTGTCTGTCTGTCTCTTCTGTCTGTCTGTCTATCTGTCTACTATCTGTCTGTCTGTCTGTCTGTCTGTCTGTCTGTCTGTCTGTCTGTCTGTCTGACTGTCTGTCTGTCTCTGTCTGTCTGTCTGTCTGTCTGTCTATCTGTCTACTATCTGTCTGTCTATCTGTCTGTCCTGTCTACTATCTTTCTGTCTGTCTGTCTGTCTGTCTGTCTGTCTGTCTGTCTGTCTGTCTGTCTGTCTATCACATCGGCATTGTCTATCTATCTATCTATCTATCTATCTATCTATCTATCTATCTATCTATCTATCTATCTATCTATCTATCTATCTATCTATCTATATATCTATCTATCTATCTATCTATCTATCTATCGATCTATCTAGATAAAGATGACTTGACCATCTATCTATCTGTCTGTCTGTCTAAGATGGAAATCCACTCACCACTAGGTTTCCTATAACCATGACCATCATGAAGACGATGATGCACATGCCTTGGCCAGCCACTTCCATGCAGTCCCACATTGTTTCGATCCATTCCCCCACAAAGAATGCGAAAGATGATGAGGAACGAGTGAAAGAAATCTTGTCATGTGCCAGCGAGGGAGCTCGCAATCATCCGAGATCTTACACACACAGTCCTTGTAGCTTTTTTCCGAAAAGCTGCATCCCCACCACAGCAAAGATGAAGACAATAATGGCCAGGACGAGGGTCAGATTCCCAAGAGCACCCACAGAATTACCGATGATCTTTATCAGCATGTTTAGGGTTGGCCAAGATTTTGCCAGCTTGAATACACGCATCTGCAACCAAAAAGAGTCATGATTGGAATAAACATTTTAGTCACTGCTTAAATTCTGAACATTTCAATGTCAAAATATTTTGTATATAAAATGCATTCAAATGTACTTCTTTATTACAATGCAAAAACACAATTTTCAATCACAACCATTTCAAGTTTGGGATCAATAATTAAAAAAATAATACTTTTATTCAGCAAGATTATATTAAATTGTTCAAAATTGTAAGTAAATGCATTTAAAAATGTCAGAAGATTTCCATAAAAAATACTGTTTTTTTTTTTAAACTTTCTATTCATCAAAGAACCTTGAAAGAAAGTATCATGGTTCCAACAAAAATTTTAACATTGTTAAAAACTGTTTAAGTTTAATAAATATTTATTGAGCAGCAAATCAACATATTGAATAATTTCTGAAGGACCACGTGACACTGGACTGGAGTAATAATGCTGAAAATTCAGCTTTGCATCAATATATTAGAATTTAATATACTGTAAATTAAAATAGAAAGTTATTATTTTAAATACATTTTCATTTTTAAATACATTTATTTTATCATAATGTTTTTTTCTTTCTGTATGACTTTTTCTTCTTCCAATGAAAAGGGAATTCTTTATAGAAAATGAATATGAAAAGTGACCACTGCTGCAAGTGAGATTTTCAATAAAAAATTACTTAATTTAATCTTTTTCCACACATGAACCTATCATATGTGACATGGACCACAAAACCAATCATAAGGGTCAGTTTTCAGAAATTAAGATTTATACATCATCTGAAAGCTGATTAAATAAGCTCTCCATTGATGTATGGTTTGTTAGGACAAGACATATTTGGCCGAGATACAACTATTTGAAAATTTGGAATCTGAGAAAATCACCTTTAAAATGGTCCAAATGAAGGTCTTAGATATGCATATTACTAATCAAAAAATGTATTTTAATAGATCTACAGTAGGACATTTACAAATATCTTCATGGAACATGATCTTTACTTTTGAATTGAAAAATCAATAATTTTGACCCATACAATGTATTGTTGGCTATTGCTAAAAATATACCCCAGTGACTTAAGACTGGTTTTGTGGTCCAGGGTCACATTTGGGCTTTTATTTTATGGTGCTTTCTGTCCTTTTTTTGAGCTTGACAGCCATTGGTCCCCAATCCATTTACAGTAGCTTTAACTTCTTTTGTCTTCTGCATAACAAAGTATTATGTGTTTGGATCAACGGTGAGTATTGGTGAAAAATCCCTTTAAGAGCCAGTCAAACAATGACATTTCACCTACCAAACGGAAGGACCTCAGCACAGACAAGCCCTGAACATCGGCCAAGCCCAACTCCACCAGACTCATGGTCACAATTATGCTGTCAAAAATATTCCAGCCAACTTGGAAGTAATAATATGGGTCCAGCGCAATCAGTTTTAGCACCATCTCTGCTGTGAAGATACCGGTGAAAACCTGCAGGGGAAAGAAGATATCACGATGCAAAAAAAACACAAGCTTTTGAAAGCTGGCAAAATAACTATAGCATAATAACATTTTCAATATGAAGATTCAAGTTAAATATTTATGGGTAGATCTATGTACCAGGTTTCCCACTGTCAAAATTTCCTCGAAATGTGCAGTCATAGGATAGTGCTCCATTGCCATGAACACAGTGTTGAGCACAATGCAGATGGTAATGCCCAGATCCACAAAAGGGTCCATTACAACTAGGTAGAGAAACTTCTTGAATTTCACCCATGGCAAGCAGCAATCCCATTTGAGGAATATGTCAGCAAACTTGTACCAGCAGGGAGGACACGGCCTTTGATTATCCTCCAGCTCTATTGATGAAAGTATTTTAACACACAAAAGTATGATTTGACTTCTTTAATTATTGTGGATCTCGCTATTTACACTCAAGCGAAATTTGAACTTACCATCTAAAGCATTGTCTGTGGTGCTCACCGCACTCGGTTTTCTCATCTGCGAGTCAGGGACTTCCAAGTAATCCATGCTACCATTGGATCCATTTGACTTTGAGAGGGGCTTCAACGGGATCCCGTCATAGTCGTTCTGCATTTGGTCATCCTCACCTTTCTTTTTGCTGGATAGTGATGTTTTTACTGCCATTTACCCATGCTGTTCTTCTGCTGCTTGATGGCAGATGAAATCAGAACTGACAATCAGTATTATTCAAACCGAATGATCCAAGGCTCTATGAAACAGTTTAACAAACCTCAGCTTGTTTCTTGAGCTGATCCAGGATTTTTTGCATACTCTTCCTCTTTTTCTTTAGCTTCTGCATTGGTGGCTTCATTCTGTTCAGCATACGCCATGGCCACCACAGCCAGAATCAGATTGATGAGGTAGAACGAACCCAAGAAGATGATGATTACAAAGAAGATCATGTACGTCTTCCCTGCGGCACGGAGCGTCTGAAACATTTTAGAGACTTTTTATGCTTCATTCGTGTTCTTGTTCAATCAAAAAAAGCATAGAAAACAACAGTGCTACTGTTTCCCCCCCCCCCCCCCAATGAGTCTTTGCTAAATAGTAAGATCAATTGAACAGCATTAATTTCCTTTAATGAATACAAATATTTTCTTTCAAAAAACACTGAGCCTAAATATTTAAATGGCAGCACACTTAAAACAAGCATTATCTTTGCTGTGCTTTTTTCCTGAAATGAATTGAAAGTATTGAACAATCTTAGGTTTTGTTGCAGTGCGCATAAAAGAAAGCGAAGAACAATGTGACTTTAACAAGATGCATATACCCACCAACTGGAACAAGTTCTCCCAGAAAGTCTTGAGTCATTAGCCGGAAAAGGGCTAAGAAAGCCCACCCAAAGCTGTCATAACTAGTGTAGCCATAATTTGGGTTTTGGCCAGCTTTCATGCATGTGTATCCCTCAGGGCACTTCCTGTGAACAGCAATGGCAATTTAATCAACAATTTATCTGTGCTTAGTTTGCTGAAAACGGCTTCTTTGAATACAAGTAGTGTTGACATTTGTACTTGCTGCTGGTAATGCACAGTGTCAATTTAAAATTGATTTAGAAGATTACTTAATAAGAAAATATCATATTTGAATAACATACCCTGCATCGGAGCTGTTCCCACAAATTAATGGATCAAGCTGGCCGGGCACATAGTAGTAGTTTTCTATGGCAAAGGAATGGAAATCTCTAATCAATACCAGAATCTGAACACTAAAATGGTTCAAATAAAGTAAGCAACAAGATATTTTCTTAATAATTCATATGGAGATTGTGGGCTACGTTTCATGTCATATTACTGATGTAAAAAGTCACCTGTATTTTCAATATATTCTTGAAAGTTGAATGTGCCGTTGGTAGCTTCAGTGCCATTGATGTCTGTGTGATTGAAGAGCATGGTCAGGTTATCACTGTTGCTCCAGCCAAAAAGACCGGACACACTTTTGCCGCAAATTTCCCATGAACAGTTGCAGGCCAATGAGAGCAAACACACAGAGACAGAAGACAGTGAGGATCATGACATCCGCCAGTTTCTTCACCGACTGAATCAAGGCGCCAACGATGGTTTTTAAGACCTGGAATATGCAGTTCAACAAAATCTCAGCTGAAGTACTCCCAAATTATACAAAAAACATTAATGTGACATTTTGACTTCAAGTGAGCAGCATTCATATTTCCTGTAGCCATGTGAAATGACATGCTGTATTAACCTGGAATTACAGTTATTGTTTTCAGGGCCCGAAGAACACGGAAAGTCCTTAGAGCTGATATATTCCCCAAGTCCACAAACTCTGTGAGGTACCTTGGGGATGAAGTGAAGAGGATTATTATTATCTTATTCGGCTTATTATTTTAAAAACCTCCTAATTATACCACTGACAATGCATACATAAAAAACCTTGAATTCCATTACATAGATCTTTTTGCAATTTGGGCTTTTACCAAAACATTGACTATTATTGTTATTATTATTATTTTAAATAGAGAAAAATATATAATTATATATAATTTAGTAGAACACTTTTATCGACTCCGCAATTACTTGAATAGACAATAGTCAATGTTAGAATTTAAGTATGGCAACAGCTTCCAACATATCAGGGTATGTATATTTCTGTACATCTAGTCATTTGTAATGAAATGAGTTATGTAACTTTTAGTGTTGTTCTTTTGAAATATTTCTGGCTGAAGAAAGTGTGCTTTCAAATGAAAGTAAACTTCTTAAACCATATTTTTCTAAAAGTCTACTCAAGTAGAGTCTCAGCGTGTTACTAGTGTCACTTTGTTTTTCCTCCACAAGTATGGTCTTCTGAGGAGTGTAGAAATTGCTGGGGTAAGAGATATGTTCAGTGTAGACTATATTTAGCTTGAGTGCAACAGTCGATCACAGAAGCCAAATGGCATTGGTATCATTATGTGTATAATATGGACCAATAGCAAGTGAGATGCCTGTTGGGCAACTGGATCACGGCATGCCATTTTCTGTGAACTTCAGGCAACTGAATTTCTGTAAAGTAGTTCAGGAGACATTTCCTAAAATAATGTGAGAGAATATTGAGATCAATTTTTGGCTAAAATTCATAGTTTAAAAAATCAAGCTTGGAAGCTAAAATATCCAACATCCTGCACTCAGATTTGACATATTGAGGATTCACTTGACTAAAGATCAAGGCGAAACGTATACTAAAATACTTTCAGCTATTGGCACCAAGGAATACTACGTATTACAGCAGAGGGAATGCAGTAGTAATAACAGTGCCAATCCTAGACTTCTGGGGGCCCTAGGCAGAACGGGGGGGGGGGGGGGGGGGGGGGGGGGGGGGGGTGGGGGTTGGAAAGAAAGGATGCAACTCATTTGTCTTTTTCACTCCGTTGCGAATTGCGCTCGTGGAAAGTGCTTATCTCTTCCGCAGTTCCGTATGCTTTCAAGTCATTTTTTTCTCGAGCAAGAGATTGTACGACAGTCACGTTACATGATTTGACTGATTTTACATAGAGAGGTGTGACAGAAAGATAATAATGATAATTCTCTGGCCAAACTCAAAAACAAAACTAAAATCTTTGGGGAGCAAGTGGGCCCCCTGGTGTTTCGGGGGGCCCTATGCACTTGCGTATTCTGCGTATAGGGAGGATTGGCTCTGAGTAATAATAACAACTTGGGATCTCAAAAGTCCTCATACACCATCAGATCTATAATCAAACCACATGCCTTTTAGTGTTATGAAGTGTGACGCTGAGATTTAACTGCTAAAAAATAGCCTGGTAAGCGATCTCGCTTTACAAGTGGATAAACATTTTCATTCAGCCAGGCTATGATTGTAAAGGGAGGTGAGGGTGGACCTCGGGGACACGTATGGATAAGTTGAGGAGGACTGTCTTCAGAGGGGCCGGGACCTGCGCGCAGCCTCATTACACTTTTGGTGATGCTGTAAACAAACGGACCTTTAACCTCTGACATCTGAGTGGGTAATTTTCACAATGCTTATGTGTCTAACTAATGTGGTTGCCAGACCCACCTATTTCATGCGCCACATACCCTGACAGAGCAAAAACTGAGTCAGTCACAACACTCGCTGACTACTCGGAACGGCATCTTGATTACGGAAACTGCTGTTAAAAATACAACTGTAACTATTCCAATCCTCTTCGGAACAATCCATTTGTATTTAATTCACAACACTATTTGAAATATTTAGTTTTGTACACATTTTCACATTCATCAGTACATTGAGAGCCATAACAAATCTTTGCACTGGCTTGTTTAACTTCTGATTTTACATTTAGAGTCATTCAGGGTCATACTTACGCCATGGAGATGACCATAAAATCCAGCCAATTCCATGGATCTCGCAGGAATGTGAAATCCCCCTTGCAGAAGCCTCTGGACAGCACCTTCACAAGCGCCTCAAAGGTGTAGATGCCAGTGAAAACATACCTAAGAGGGACCAAATTACACAATAAACAATTAAAGTATATAAATGTGTCTCAATAACTTCCACTTTACATTGCCAGTTAGATCATTTTATGTGGGTTTTTATCTCAAGAGCATTAAAGATCAAGGTTGTGTGCAAGAAATAAATTAAGAATGTCATTTAATTTTCCTGAATTTGAATTAAATTAGTTTTGAGAATGGAGAATTGTAATTAAAATTTAAGGAAGCAGAATTAAAATAAATTGATATTCAAGTTTGTTGTGACTTTCATTTTAACTAGAAAAGCAGAGTTTAGAAAATATTTTTAAATAGACAGAACATTATAGGTAGCATGACAGGGATGGAGGGGATGGATGGATGGATTGATGATGGATGGTGAATGATGGAAGAATGGATGGATGGATGGATGAATGGATGGATGGATGATGATGGCTGGATGGATGGATGGATGGATGGATGGATGATGGATGGATGGATTAATGATGGAAGATGGATGGATGGATTGATGGATTAATGATGGATGGTGATGATGGAAGAATGGATGGCGTGATCTGGATAATGGATGCTGTCTGGCTTGCTGATGGCTGGTGCTGGCTGGCCTGCTGGCTGGCTGTCCTGCTGGCATGCTTCTGATGGCTGGTGCCTGCTGGCTGGCTGGCTGGCTTCCTGCTGGCTGGCTGGCTTGCTGCTGGCTGGCTGCCTGGCTGGCTGGCTGGCTGGCTTCTGCTGGCTGGCTGGCTGGCTGGCTGGCTGGCTGCTGGCTGGCTGGATGGCTGGCTGCTGGCTGGCCTGGCTGGCTCCTGTGGCTGGCTGGCTGGCTTCCTGCTGGCTGGCTGGCTGGCTTCCTGCTGGCTGGCTGGCTGGCTGGCTGGCTTCCTGCTGGCTGGTGCCTGCTGGGCGCCTGGCTGGCTGGCTGGCTGGCTGGCTGGCTGGCTGGCTGGCTGGCTGGCTGGCTGGCTTGCTGCTGGCTGGCTGGCTGGCTGGCTGGCTGCTGCTGGCTGCTGCTGCTGGCTGGCTGGCTGGCTGGGCTGATGAACTGTGATCAATTGTCATTGGTGGTGTTGAGTATTTAAAGAATGCAGGGATAGATTTTGGAGACATGGTGCAGATCTTACTCTACTATTTTGCTCCATGCTGGAGGGTCACCCATCGTCATGAACACGCAGTTTGACAAGATGGTTATCATGATGAACAAGCTAAATAATTTGCTGTGAAGTAAAGGAAAACTTAGAAGGAATGAGTTGTGGCTCTAAGTTAAGCAAGAAGTCAAAGCATTACACAAAATGAAGATGTCAACCTAAATAATATATGAAAAATCAAAGAACAGATGGAGAACATTGTTATATGTTTATATACATACATAAAATGACATTATATATAATTATTATTTTCATGGGTTATATTTGAAGGATATGAATGTATGAGTATTCTTATGGCCGCTCGTCGAATGGGGCTGAATGGACTTAGGTATGTTAGCATGCAGGTTCAGCATTGAATCGGTATAATTGTATTTCCTTTGGTGATCACGATGAACGTCTGCAAAACAAAAAAAGGACACAAAATCTCTTGCAAGTATAAATATTGTTCTGATAGGCCAAGATTGTAATATTTATTGACATCTGGGCTTTGGTATTTCGCTTTTGCCACTGACTTTTTTGCTTTGTAGAATGGATCCAACTCTTCTCAGAGGAACATTGAGGAGATTCGGTGGAAGGGTCTCCGTATATGAACGGTAGGGCCTTTCCTGCTTCCAAATCACTGCTGGGTTTGGGCAGATCCTCCTCAGGCACCTCGACATTCTGGGCCTTCATCTGCTCCTGCTCGGCGGCCTCTTCTGCCATCCGCCGATCGATCTCGGCGAGCGAACTCCAAAGAGAAGGGGGTGGAACACATCGGTGCCTGTGGGAGGAAAGTAGACGCCCATCTTGACATTCTGCTGAAGGAGGGCTGCCACCACTTCGGGGTTCTCTCAATTGTGCCCTGCAGGGACAAAATACCGCCTCAGCTTAATTTCTGGCACACATACAAAAAACAATTATGAGTAAAATATAAAACAGGTTATTCTGGAGATATTTTAAATAGAGTTAAAGTGACATTAACACGCCGCCTTGGATTTATAAGGTTCTATCTGCATTCTGAGTGGTTTTGAGATATTGAGCATTAAAGTGTTTGTGTTCCATAGAGTTCTATAGACAGAACTCTATTTGTAGGGCTGCAACAACTATCGTAAAAATCATATTATATTGATAATGAAAATCAACGACAACGATTCTCATTATCGATTATTTGAGTCTGCCCACAGTGCACATCCAACTTCAGCCGGTTCTCAATTACTAGCACTGAAATAACGCATTTCTATCCACAAAATGCATCTAAAAATAGTGGAGGGAAACAGATGAGATTCTGCAGGGAGAACTACGTGATCCAAGCTACACAAACCATGAGAATTCTTTATTTTAATGCATTAGTGTGAAAGGCTTGTCTTGTCAGGCTCTTTGACACATGCGTGTGCGTCCTCAGTGCAAAAACGTTCAGTTTACGGGTCATATCCTTATCTATAAATGTCAACAGATTCACACGAGCATTTAAATTTTTGCATAAAGGTCCGTCCTGACAGCCTGTGTTGAGTTTAAATACCGAATGAGCGCCAAACATATCCATCGTGCTGAATTATCTGTTGTTAAAAGTTAAATTAAGGCTTAAAAGTCAACATGCCGTGTGAGTATTTTATGAGAGTAGGAACTGTTAAAAGGATACCAGCAAGTAATTCTGAATATAAATATCATACGCTTCATAGGCGCCTTATTACAGGTTAATAAATGACACGTGACTGTGATCAAAGTCAACGCGTGTTCCTGCAGAAACATTACTCTTACATGTTGGTTAACACTGAGTTTGTGTTTTATTCGTCTTTATTATCTTTATTATTATTTTAATAGAGATTTAAGTCTATATTCACTATTACAGTGCTTAACACATTTATTAAAACACATTTATGTAAGGTTTTTAACTAATTATGCAAGGTTTGTGCCACTGCTGCTCTAAACTAACAGTATTAGTGATTTACCAAAGTCAATTGTTTAGCTTTCTGTATTGGTTAGTCCTCCAAAATGTGTAAGCTCTTTTGAAACAGTAGTAGGCTATTTCTAATCCTATAATATAATTATTGCTGTTATCTATGAAAGAAACGGCAGAGCGCTTCATGGTGGGTTTTTCAGATACCCAATTACAGTCAAAAAAGTACATAATGCAAGCAAGAATGCAAGCTGTTGCAAGGCATAGGGAGGCCAATTTGTTTATAGTGGGGATTAATACTATTTGGTGTTTTCTGTTTATTTGCCAATAATACAACAACATTTTTAGATTTAAACAATTTTTCCGACAGAGTCCCTGAAATATTTGTGTTTTCTCTTTATTATGATTGGTGGTCTAATAAATTAAGCACTGTATGTGTATCATTCAGTTGGCCCGTTTGTTTGAAAGACATTGGACAGAATGTGGAATAGTGTGTTTTTTTTGTCAATAAAATAATTTTTTTTTTTTTTTTTAATCCGATTAATCGAAAGAATAACCGGCCAACTAATCGATTACCAAAATAATCGTTAGTTGCAGCCCTACCTATTGTTTTCTTAAAAAAGCCCAAAATGGACAGTTTACAAAAGAAACATCACAGAATATAAATAAGTTGTCACAGAATAAGAATATGCGAATAACTAAATTTGTACAAAAATGTGAGATAGAACCTTATAATTCCAGGGCAACGATTTTATACACTACTAATACTTTTATATCATCACAATGCATTAAACTGATCAAAATTCTGAGATTTTTATAACATTCTATTTCAAATAACTGCTGTTCTTTTCAACTTTTTTTCATATAAAGAAAATCGAATCCTAAAAAATGCATTCACCAATAGTATCAAGCAGCACAAACAATTTTCAACATTGACAATAATACAAATAAATGTCTTTTGAGCATTAAATCAGTATATTAGAATGATTTCTGAAGGATCATGTGACACTGAAAACTGGAGTAGTGATGCTGAAAATTCTGCTTTGACATCATAGAAAGAAAATAATAATAGAAAAGAGTTATTTCAAATTCAGAGAAATAAATTACATTTTACATTAAAATACATTTGAAATTATAATAACTCTTAACAATATTACTGTTTTACTGTATTTATTTCAAATTCAGATAAATTAATTACATTTTACATTAATATATATTTTTGAAATTATAATAACTTTTAACAATATTACTGTTTTTACTTAATTTTTTGATTAAATAAATTCAGCCATTAAAAAATCTTACCAACCCCAAACTTCTCCATTAACACAAATACACACTTATTTGTTTCTCTTGCTTGCCATATAGTGAGATGACTTTA
>QVTF01005010.1:20000-29513 GCA_003573665.1 Oxygymnocypris stewartii | reverse complement strand
TGCTGCAGTGATAAGACGTGGCCCGAGTCTCTGTTTCTGAACGCTGCTGCTGATAATGCCTTATAATGCATCTGTCACTCTGAAGTGTTTGCCCGGAGCCGGACCAGCAGCGACACACACACTTCACACACTTCTCACACTTCACACACGCACGCACGCACGCACGCACGCACACACACACACACACACAGACACAGACACAGACACACACACACACACACACACACACACACACACACACACACACACACACACACACACACACACACACACACACACACACACACACACACACTGGGATAATTGGCTCTCTGCTTGTAGATTTAAACTTGGAGTCCAGAGCAGAAATGTCAGGCTTCAGGCCTGCAAGCGAAGTGGCCAAAGCTGTATAATGCCTGATGTCTGCTCTCACTTCTGTGTCGTTTGAGACGTTCTGGATGTTAATTATAATCTGTAGAGACGCTAATCTCTGCCTCCAGCAGCCGTCACTGCTGTAAGGTATATCACCACATGTTCTCACAACATAATGTGTTATGTAGCAAACTAAAATAATATGCATTATATACTGTTTAGGGGTCAGTGCACTTTCTAAATGCTTTTAAAAGTGAAAAATAAAAGCCTTATGTTGTTCAATATGGAAGCTTGTTTCCACCACAGAATAAAACAATTAAAAAGGTAATTGTGATTTTTTTTCACAACCAAGATTTCTTCCCGTCACAGTTCTGAGAAAAAAGAAAGAATTATGAGAAATAACTTAACTATTTTCTTTCTCACAATTGCTGAATTGTTTACACCTCACTATATTTTGCTAATCTCTTATTATTTTACAATCCTGACTTTTTTCTCACAATTGTGCCCGCAAGTTAAAATGAAAGAAAGAATGAATGATTGTCAGGAACCAGCACTGACAGTCTTGTTCCTGTTTAATGTTTCTTTGTTGTTTTGTGTCTGAGCACATGGCTCTGTCTCTGTTTGTGTTTGCCATGTCCTCCCCTTGTCCCACCTCCCTGTTTCCCCTGGTCACGCCCCCTTGTTTAGTCCTTGTCTAGTCCTCGTTTGCTTGATTGTGTTCACCTGATCCTCGTGTGCTCTGCTGCTTTATATTGTGTTCCTTCCCCTTGTATCTTGGCTGGTTCGTTTTGGTGTTTACCTGTTTCTTGGTCTTAGATCTTGGTCTTGGTCTTAGAGTGAAACTTTGATCTTGCTCAAGTGATTTGTTGATCTCTTATCTTGTTATATTATATCCTCGTTTTCTCTAGTTCTTGTTTTTTGATTTTGTGCATTTTTATCTAGTTTTGTTTTCTCTCTTTATTTAGATTTAACGTTAACCTTGTTTGTGCAGTTCCAGTTCCCTTTTTGGATCTTGGCTTTTTGGTTTTTACTTTTTGATTATTTAGTTTGGATTATTTATTGTTTTTACTTGTGTTCTCTGTTTTTCTGTCTTGTGTCTTTTGTGTTGTCTTGAGTCTCGTCTTGTTGTTATCGTGTTCTATCCTTTACCCAGATTCCCTGGCCTCTGACCGCTACTACCTGGAAGCAGCTCTCCACTCTCACAAGTCAAGTTTCTGGTTCTATGAGTCCTACCTGGCAGCTAGACTTCTGCGACTTCTGAGATCCACTTCATGCTACGGGGTCCCTGTTGTCCTGCCTATCCCTTCCTCTGGAGCTGCCGCCTCCGTGCTCGAGTCCGCTACCACCTCGGACAGGCTCAGTGGTCATCCCTCTTGCCCATATTGTGTTGTCGGCCCTGTCCCTCTGTTTGGACTGATTCACTATCCACTCTCCCTGCTGTTTCTAGTCAATGTCCTGTAAATAAACTACAATTGTCCGTTCATTTGCATCTGGGTCCCATTTCTTGCAGATCCCTGACAATGATAAAATGATAAAGATATTTTTTTTATGCATTTTAGCAGACGCTTTTATCCAAAGCGACTTACAATTGCATTCAGGTTATACATTTTCATTAGTACATGTGTTCCCTGGGAATCGAACCCACAACCTTTTGCGCAGCTGACGCAATGCTCTACCACTGAGCCACAGAGGAACACAGATAAATAAATCGAGATCAGATTCAACAAAACAATACAACGAACGACAAACATATTGAACAATAGACAGCGATAAAACGTTAGAGTGATTAAAAAGTACAAAATGAAAAGGTAATTTTGACTTCTATCTCACAATTCAGGACCCCCCCCCCCAAGCATTTCTGAGAAAAGAGTCAGAATTATACGATACAAACTGAGTTTAATATCTCACAATAATTCACTAATAAATTAATTAGTATTTTACAATCCTGATTTTACTGTAGTTAGCGCAGTTTAAATCTCACACTTCTGACCTTTCTTCTCTGAACTGCAAGATTTAAAGGACAAGAACAAAGAAAGATAGAGCGATAAAATCCTAGAACAAGAAAACAACACACAAAAATGACAAACTGAAAAACATACAACATTAGACATCATTAATCTACACCTCCATACCTCATAAGGACAACAGAATTTTAGAAAAACCTTTTAGTATAAGATTTTTAGTATAAGATCCTTTACTCAATATTCAGTTGAAAGCCAGCTTTGGCATCAATTACAGCCTCGAGTCTTTTTGGGTTATGACTCAGCGTGGCTCACGTGATTGGAGGATTTTCTGCCATTCTTCTTTGCAAATCCTCTCAAGCTTGGTCAGGTTGGATGGGGACCGTCGGTGGACAGGTCTCTCCAGAGATGTTGGATAGGGTTCATGTCAGGGCTCTGGCTGGGCCACTCGAGGACATTTACACTCTTGTGTTGCTTTAGCAGTGTGCTTCGTGTCACTGTCCTGTTGGAAGGTAAACCTTCTGCCCGTCTGAGGTTCTGATTGCTCTGGACTGGGTTTTCATTAAGGCTATCTCTATATTTTGGTGCATTGAGCTGGTCTTCTTCTCCACAGCATGAGGATGCTACCTGCACACTTTACTTTTGGGATGCTACTCTGCATCAGGTGATGAGCAGAGCTGGTTTCCTTCAGACATGGTGCTTAGAATTGAGGTTCATCAGACCAGACAATCCTATTTCTCAGAGTCTGAGTGTCCTTTAGGTGCTGTTTTGCTAAGTGTGTTTTCATGGGTCTTCACCGAGAAGAGGATTGAGTCTCGCCACACTGCCATAAACTCAGAGAGTTGCAGTGATGTTTTTCCTTCTGTAGGTTTCTCCCATCTGAATATATGGAGCTCAATGAGAGTGACCATTGGGTTCTTGGTCACCAGTCTAGACAAGCCCCTTCTCCATCAGCTCTTGAAACAGTCCTGGTTGAGCCAAACGTCTTCACTTCGAGAATTACAGAAGCTACTGCGCTCTTGGCAAACTTCAGTGCATCAGAAATGTGTTTGTCGCCTTCCCCGGATCTGTGCCTCGACACAATCCTATCTCTGAGCTCTGCAGGCAGTTCCTTTGACCTCGTGGCTTGGTTTCGCTCTGATATGCATTGCCAGCTCTGAGACCTATTATAGAGAGCCGTGTGCCTTTCCAAATCATGTCCAATCAATTTATTTGACCACAGGTGGAGTCCAATCAAGGTGTAGAAACATCTCCGCAATGATCTAGAGAAATGAGTTACATTTCAAGTGTTGTTGTTACTTATGTAAATGTCATATTTCAGTTTTTCTTTTGAACAAATGTACAGACATTTCTTAAAATTATGTTTTCACTTTGTCATTATGAGGTACAGCATGCAGATTAATGAGAAAAAATTAATAAACATCATAGTATCAACATTTTTAAAAAGCGAAGAGGGTCTGAATATTTCTGAATGCAATGCACATATATATATATATATAGGTTGTATATTAATCTCAAAATTCAGACATTTCTAAAATTTTACTTTGTCATTATGAGGTACGGAGTGCAGATTAATGAGAAAAAAATTCCTAAACCACCGTAGTATCAAAATTAAAAAAAGATGAAGGGGGTCTGAATACTTTCTGAATGCATAATGTATATATATATATATATATATAGATTGTATATTAATCTCAAAATTCAGACTTTTCTTTTCAAAATTGCAAGGTAAACATCTCACAAATCTGAATTGTGAGATAAAAGTCACCTTTTCTTTTACCCTGTGTTGTGTTTAAAACACGCTTTCATAAGGAAGCTACAGAAGGATTGGTTTGTGATTGCTCCTATAGTCTGTACGTCGCTCTAAACGTGTCGGCTAAATGAATACATGTCCCTGTAAGGGACGTAAAGACGTGTTCTGCAAGCACTCTTCTAACAGTTGTGGGGTTTTGTCGGGTCAGCGTTCGTTGTGTTTGTTTTCACAGACTGAACGTGTTTTGCTGTCGTTTGACGGGTTATTATGGGATGTTTGAGCAGTCTGCTGTGAATTCCCCACAAACTGACTCGAATCCCTGCCAACTCCATAGACATGAAAGCAAACGCTCCTCCACCCACACAGAGAGACAAGGAGAAGTAAAGCTATCCAATCTGCCGTCCTGCAAAGAAGGCTTTTTTGGAAGCAAAACAGAGTAAGATAAGGTTTTATTTTTTTGTATAAGAAAAAATATATTCTTTTTACCAGACATTCCTGCATTTGACAGATGCTTTTATCCAAAAGTGTTCACGGTGTTTACATTCAATCCTGTTGTTCACCAGAGAATCAAACACATGACCTTTGTGTCGCCGGCGTTATGATAAAGCATGCAAGCTACAGGAATCATTTTCTTCTAGAAGAATAACCTTACATCATTAATTGAATTAGATGCATTCTTAAAATAATACTAATAAAAAACAGCGGGGTAAGAAAAATCGTTTCATTATCTTCAAATTAATTGATTTATTTTTGAGTATGTTTCAATAATTGTACTGGAAAATTACTGTTTTTTTTCTTATAGTGTTATTCATTTTACAAAATGCAACTCGTTTTTGATAATTTTATTTCTTGACCTTTTCTTCCAAATTGGGTGTGCCATAAAATAAACATTTTTAAATGTGGAGTGTGCTACTCAATAGAAAATGCCATTTTATGTCTGTGAACGGATTCATTTGTGTTCCTGAATCCCAGTAATATGATTTATCTCCATTAGGCCTCCATCCAATACAGTCCCGAGTTTCCTCCCTTTGTTTACGGAGATAAATTGCTTGATTTGGGATTGCAGAGGGGTCGGCTCGTAAAAAAGATGGAGCTTGCAAATAGATGTCAGCGGGCGTTACGCGAAGCAATCAAGGTGCAATTGCAGAGCATCTGATAACGGCTGAGAAATGCATCCTCATGCCAAATCTAGAAGCTGATTACCTGAACAACGACCGCACGAGAGACGCTTCACTTTCAGATCTGCTGTGACAGCGAGAGAAATGCCTCGTAC
The DNA here is from genome assembly GCA_003573665.1 of Oxygymnocypris stewartii. Taxonomy (NCBI): domain Eukaryota; kingdom Metazoa; phylum Chordata; class Actinopteri; order Cypriniformes; family Cyprinidae; genus Oxygymnocypris; species Oxygymnocypris stewartii. Next base: position 24,175 of record QVTF01005010.1, on the reverse strand, counting down.
TTCACTGACTTCATTGAAAAGAATTATTTCTACCTGAGCTGACTGGTAAAAGTGGCTTTTATTGGTGTAACCCAGTTAAGTCATGTTGAGTTCATCATATTAAATGATTAATTTATATAAAAACTGATAAGTATGTTACGTTTTCTTACTATAAATAATACTTTTATTCATCAAGCATGCATTCAATTGATCAGAAGTGACAGTAAAACATTACAAAGATTTCTATTTCAAATAAGTTTGTTCTTTTGAAATTTATATTCATCTAAGAATTAATAATATTTTTTATTTAGGATTCTGTACAACAGAAACGGCATGCTGGCTTTAATTATATTTGCCCCCTTTTCACACAAAAAATACATTAATACAAAAATATATAATGCTTTTAAAAATTAAAATAAATTTTAAAAGAAATAATACTTTTATAAATGCTGTTCTTTTGAACTTTGTTCATCAACGAATCCTAACAAATAAAAACTGCATCACAGTTTTCACAAAAATATTGTGCAGCACAACTGTTTTCAACATTGATAATAATCAGAAATATTTATTGAAGCATCATATTATTATGATTTTTGAAGATCATGTGACACTGAAGACTGCAGTAATGATGCTGAAAATACAGAAATAAATTACAGTTTAACAGATATTCACAAAGAAAACAGCTATTTTATAATGTAATAATTTTTCAAAAACTTGTATTTGATTAAAGGGACCTATTATGTAAAAATCACTTTTATAAGGTGTTTGAACACAGTCGTGTGACCGCAGTGTGTGAAAACTAAACAACCAGCCTATAATGTTAAAAACCCACCCACTCATTTTTTTATAATCTAATAAAATCATAAGCAGTCTCTCAGAACGAGCAGTTTCGGGAAAAGTCCCGCCCATTAGTGACGCTGCCTTAAAGACACAGCCCTGAGTGAGACGGTGTTTCGGGATGCATTAACGAACATATGAGTCTCCATCTGAGCCGAGGGCACTGTCATTGTCTGAGGAAATGTCCCAGAAAAAAAATCAGTAAAGTCCCCAATGTGTGTCGGGATCAATACCACCGCTCCAGACAAAGTAAGAATCACGCTTTTGTTTTGCAAAGAACCGTTCTGAAAGAGCTTCTTGGCACTCTGTAAGGCTAATGATGCTAAAGCTACCATTGTCTCTGTCTGTTTTCACTGGTGAATGATCATGAATAGGAATGTGGTGGTTAAAAGTTGCATGTGAAAGCAATGCGAGTCCGTCGCTTTAGTTTGTTGAGCTCATAATCACGAGTGAGGTTTATAATGTTTGTGATCGCATGAGTGCTCCCTGTCTGTGTAATTCATAAATGTGAATTTATTATGCACAGTGCAATCAGATGACTGACTTTGAAACGTTTTCTGTAAAGATAACTGGCTTGTACTGATAGTGGAATGTTTATTTGCAAAAGCAAGCACTGCTAATGCTCTTGAAGCTCCGCCCTCTTCTCAACAGCTCATTTGCATTTAAAGCAACATACACTGTACTCAAAATCAGAGCGTTTGGCTCACACCTATAAAAGTGGCAATTTTAAACAAGCTATAAAAAATTATCTGTTGGGTATTTTGAGCTAAAACTTCACATACATACTCTGGGGACATCAGAGACTTATTTTGCATCTTGTAAAAAGGAGCATAATAGGTCCCCTTTAAATAAACGCAGCCTTGGTGAGCAGAAGAGTACGGAAGCCGTTTCCGGTTATTACTTTTATCTAACAAATCTGACTTTTTTCATAGAATTATGAGATATGAACGATATGAGCGAGTTCAAGTCCAGTTTTGAGGGGGGGGGGGGGGGGGGGGGGGGCTGATATGTTCTCAGAATTGCGAGATATAAACTCATAATTTTGAGAAATAAAGTCAGAATTGCGAGTTTGTATCACGCATTTATGAGCAAAAAAGTCAGATTTGTGAGATAAAAAGTCACAATTACCTTTTAAATTTTTTATTCAGTGGCGGAAACCGGGTTCCATAGAAGAGACTTCTTTTAGAAACACATACAAAACAAATCATAATAATTCCAAACGTCTGACCGGCAGTGCATGAAGCATGCAGTAACAGTAACACGAGGTCTCAGAATAAGTGCTGATGATGATGATGATCACAAGAAGCTCTAGCGTCAGAAGAGAAAGAGCAAGAGAGATTGCCTGCATTAGCATGCACAGAACATCTGGAGGTTTGCTGTTTCTAATCAGTCTTCCTGTCAGATGCAGATATAAGTGGAAGAGAAGAGCTCTGTCTCTCTCAGGTATAAAGAGGTATCAGCAAACGCAGATGCTTTCCTCTCACAGCTCCTTTGATGTCTTCTTGAACACCGTACGGAGGATGTGCCGGATGGCATACTTATATGACACGCACACAATTCTTGCGAGACTTACAATACATTTGCATTTGGCTTTATGAGTTTCTGGTTTCATACTGATTCAAGGGCTGATGGCTGGAGATGAGATGTTTCTTTATGAAAGTCTGCATTGATCGGTTTACACAGCTGTGTACAGAAAACACACATCACACATCGCAAGCAAACTTGTCGACAAAAGATGCTTTTATGACCGATTAAACAACAAAAAAACATACTCCTAATGTTTCAGCAGAAACCATAACCAGATTTGCTGCCTGATGCAATAGTATTTTATAAGATAATACTACTTTAGCCTTTTTACTTAGAAACGTCATGTTTTATTCAGTGTTTCTTTGTAATTATTTGTGGCAGTTACAACGAATTTCTGACTTTTTTTTCAGTGTAGAATTAGATTTGTTTTTGAGAATTTAAAAAACTAAAACATTGATCTGAAAAACTTATCAGAAAAATATTTTTTTAAATCTCCAGATTTTTTTTCAAAGAAAAATACTATTTCAGTCTTTGTTTTATTCAATGGGTTACCTGCCATTTATTTGTAAATGCTCGTGAAGTTTACTACCAGCTTCTAAATGAATTTTTTTTTCAGTGTAGAAAATAGTTTTGAAGCTTTAAAAAAAGCCCAGAAGCCAAAACAATGACAAATATATATATATTTTTAAATACCATACACCTGCTGAACTGAAATCAATAAAAAAAGAATACATTTTTTATACAATTAAGATTTTTGGAGTATGTTTTACAAGAAAATACTTCCTTTTTCTACTTATTCTACGCCAATTTTCTTTCTTTTTTGTTCAGTGTATTAAATACACTCCTACACTGATTTTTAAATAAATACGTTTGAAATAAAACAAAGGTTATTGGACCATGATACAGGACATTTTATTCCTATTTTCTTCAGAATTTCATGTTTTGTAGAAAGTGTTACTTGCGTTTTCTTTGTGATTACTTGTGAAATTGTTTCTACACCAGTTTTTTTTGTTTTCAGTGCAGAAATATATCTCCATTCTGGAGCTTAAAAACCCCAGAAACCAAAACGCTGATCTGAAGAACCTATAGTTTAGTGAAAATACATTTTTGTAAGTCTCCAAACATCCACATATAGCAACTCCATAATCCTACGCAGTCAAGAGTTAAAAGCAACAACCACTGTACTTCAGAAATGCATTAATTTGGATCGGTTTTAAATATATGCGAGTCTGGCTGTGCTTTAATTAACAGATTTAAGTGCCAAAGAAACTTGGCACCAGCAGAGCCTTTCAACTCTCAGGGCCACACGACAGTTTCTTTAAACTTTTACATTCATCCTCTTTCATTGCTAAGTCTTAGATATGCTGAGGAATGAAGACGTGACCCTGAGAACACACGAGCGTGATTGAATTCTGTTCTTTGAGCGCTCAACAGCAAATCATGAGCAGATTTCACACGGCCTTAAATCCTCTGGAGAACTTTAGAAGGACGAATCAGGCCGCAGGTGTTCCACTAGTTCTCTCAGTTTGTGCCAGAACAAGACGGATCCGAATCTGGCACCTACCGAATTATACCGAGCACCTATTTTAGAGAATGTCCAATCTAATACGCCTCGGACAGACATGCATGCGCTAACTTGCACATGTTGTATGCAAAATCAAACACAGCAATAATAATAATGTTCTCAGTAACATGCAATATATTTGTAGAAATTATCCACATGATCTGTTTCTCTGATACTGATAAATAAAACACTAAAATGTCATTTTAAATGATAAAAAGGGAATTCAGGCATTACCGCATTATAATGTACAATATGAAACATTTTAAGA
>QVTF01005010.1:12500-17500 GCA_003573665.1 Oxygymnocypris stewartii | reverse complement strand
TGCAGAAATTAAAAAGCAAGATGCAGTGGATACCTTATTGATGATGTATATTTTGTACAGGCAAGAGGATGAAGCCAGAATATAAACGCAATGTGCAAAGTTTCACGTTAAATGGCTTCCCATAAAAACCATTAGAAGGAAAACACTGAACCGTTAAGCGGACTGCGTTCATGTTCCCGGCCTCATCTGCATGCCTGTGTAAACTATGCATAATTAATATGGTGATTACAGAATTTAATCGGTTTTAAATATATTAAGGCACTTTAAGTGTTTTTACAATGTTTTGTCGCACTGTTTATGATTGAAATATTGACGTGGGTTCTTAACATGGATTGCAAATGGCCAAAACGTGCATTTTGTTCAGAAATACCTTTGTTTTATTCTTTTGAGAGGTGATATAAATATTTGCGGCAGGGAAACAGATGAAAAATTGTTCTGTGGATGTTTTGCCCTCCAAGTCTTCAAACCGGTCACGTGACTGAAAACTATCAATTGACCAAATATGAGAAAAAGCATAACAGATCAACGTATTTATGAATCATCCTGCACTATGGAGATTTTTAACCAATCAAAAGCACTCTAGAATGACAAAGCCCCTCCCCTAATATACTGCAAACAAATAATTCAGAATAATTTTAAGAGATATAGAAATTAGTTTGAATATATTGTGATCTCATCGGAATAGTTTGTCTACGTAAAATATTTGCACAATTGTTTAAAACACTTTTTAAATATATATATAGAATTATAAAATAATTTATATAGAATGTTTATTCATAGCATTGAGAGAACTTTGCCAGAATGTACACTATTAGTCCAAATTAAGAGAGAAAAATGCAAAAACTGCCCCAAAATTGGACTTTTCATCCCTGTATGAGAAACGTGCTATTCCACACATTAGTTCTCCATGATTGATGAATCGGTATATGCTGAACACATCATATAATTCATGCACTGTCAAAGCCCCTGATGCACTAAACATTGAGACACTGATGACTCATTTCCTGTTACACGATTATGTTTTCACATTAAAACACCATGTATTTATCAACAAAAATCACACTACACACCAAGTTGATCATGCATCTGTTAAAAAGTACAGTGCTATCATGAAATATGCTTGCATCCTCTATTTCTAGCAGCTCGAGAGACTGAGAAAAACATTTCTGCCAAACAAACACAGAGACAATGCATGGAGGGGATTTCAGTGCACTGGAGAAAAACCTTAGAAACAGCCAATACCCTGAGCCACTATTGACTATCAGTACAAACACATGACCATATAAGTGCACTGTAAAAGCCTGAAGATCCAAAACACGCACGCACGCACGCACGCGCACACACACACACACTCACGCACGCACGCACACACACGCACGCACGCACGCACGCACAACACACACACTCACACACACACACACAGACACACACACACACACACACACACACACACACACACACACACACACACACACACACACACTCACACACTCACACACACACAAAACTTGCAATGTGTCATGTAAACAGGAAAAATACATCAGAAAATAACCATAGAAAATATAACTGCACCTCTTAAGCAACAAATAGAGTTTAGTGCAGAATGCTAAATGTACACAATAACTAACGTTACATTATTCTGCTTCTACTCGGTTCAAAACATTTATGAAACAACCTATTTTTCAAATTTTATGTGGATTGTGAAAAAGAATGAGGCAAATCAAAATATTTGTTGCCCAGGTCACATGATCATATCAAAGCGCGCGCTTCTTCACTCGTTTTACTGCGTAATCAATAAAACGTATCCTAATTAAACCGCACACTTGACCTCTGAATGCAAACACCTTGCATAATCAGTGAAAATCATTACCATGAATGATAACGAGACGATAAGTGAACATATCTATCAATATTTCCCATTCATTTTGGATTCTGAAAGATATAGTTTCCTGAACGCTTGACACGACGCATTTACCTCAGCTCACGTGATCTAACAGGGGCCTGTACCATGACGCTGGTTTAGCTGCTAGCCAGGTAAGATTCAGTTTAGTTTGCACCAATCCTGGGTTTTAGGTTCTTACGCTCCGCGGCTAACCTGCCCCGGGGCAGTTTATGTGCTGAGTTAGATTCTCATACTCAAATTGGACCAATCAGATGTGAGCAAAATGACACATGTCTGACACTAAAAAAATCACTCCCTCAGTTTATCTTCTTATGAATTAAATCACTATAAAGTACCTTAAAAAACATACAACAAAACTGTCTGGCTTTAAAGATAATTACAATTTACATATGATTTATATAATTATAATATTATATTATTATTACTCCAATTACACACAATCACTTTTAGTTTAACAATTATTATAAAGCATTTATTTAAATGAATATGAATTATGCAGATCATATGTAATATAAGTGGTAGAATCAATAGATAACGGTTTAAAAATGGCTCCATGTGACCGTACATGTTTGAGTCTCTATATAATATCATCTATATAAAGTAACTTCACACGTTTCACTCGTGACTGCGCTGATAGAGCGAGATAATGTCCTTTATTTGTCCTCTTTCATGGACGAGTACTTCAGTGGAAAAGTGTTTAATTCCTCTTTAATCTCTCTAATCTCTTTAACGAACGAGTTTTGAATCTCGCTGAAGTGAGTCACTCTTGCTCTGTGTTGTGATTGGCTGTTCGCCGATGATGTCACACATTCACGTGCACGCGCTTCATTAAATCAGGATCAAGTCTGAGTTGACAGAGAAAGTTGATGATCGGCTTCATGGTACCGATAAAGACAGATTGAAGTGGTTTGGTTTTCTCAACTCAAAACTTATCCCATAACTCTGAATTTGTTAATCCACCGTCATGGAACAGGCTCCAGGTGTGTGCAGTTTTATTATGTTTTAAACCGCCTCAGTCCTGTTTTGATTTGACTTCCTGACATGAAATATTATATTTCTATCGCTGGTTTAAAATGGACTATAGTTTATAAAAATTCGCTGAATGAAGACTGTACAGTATGCATTATATGTAAACAAACCAGAAACTCATGTTCCATAAAGATATTTTGTAAATTTCCCGTAAATATATAAAAACTACATTTTTGATTAGTAATATGCATTGCTAAGACCTTCATTTGAACAACTTTAAATCTGATTTTCTCAATATTTTTTTGCTCCAGATTATCAAATATTGTCCGATCATAACTAACCATATATCAATAGAAATATTATTTATTTAGCAGATTATGCATAAATCTCAATTTAAAAAAATGTGTGGTCCAGGGTCACATATGATTTCTTTAAATATTACTATTATTATAGTCTTTAATTAATAATATGAAGAAATAATAATTTTAATTATTACTAATTATTATTATTATTAGTAGTAGTTGTAATGTTGTTATACATAATGCAATTGAAATAAGTAGTAATATTTATTTTATATTATATTGAAAATGAATAATAATGTTTGCTCTAAGGCTAGGCTATATAGAGTATATAATATAAATAATAATATTTCTTAATTGTATTATTATTTCTAAGACCTCCGAGCATTTAATTCTGATGTCCAGGCCACAGAAACTCCCTGTAACTTTGCGGTTGTCACTCTTGTTTTCAGCTTTGCGTGTGAATATAACCGTATGAAGCATTATAAATCAGGATAACTGCTGTGAATCTCTGAACGCGCTCAGGGCGACGAGCTTCTGTCTTGTACTGTGTGTTTGGCCTAAAGGACATCACCGGTGACTGAGGTCAGGCGGCTTTCGGTTGATGTTTGTGTATTCCTGATATGCTCCGCTGGATTGTGTGTTGCAAGATTATTTCAGGTTTATCCTCATAAATGTTGCTGGACTTACAGTTTTATGAAGCAGGAACTTGAATGCCATTTGACGGAGCCTAACTTTAAAACCAACAGCGCACCGTGTTCACCTTTAAAGCTAGCGTTTTCCTGCAATGCTGGGCTTGGAACTGACCGACCGGTCTTTTGAAAACGCTCAGAATATGTGTCTGTTCTTTGAACCCGCAGACGTGCGCATGAGTAATGATTGCCTTCTATTATGTGAATTCTCAATTTCATGGAGAGCTTAGATATGCCCCACTTCTGAGCCAGAATACTTGAATGATAAACCAATTAGGGCCCTCTGTGTGCTGGAGATGCGTGTTTGTGCATGCATGCAGAGCGGAGGAGTTCAGTGCTGTCACATTCTTTGAATGTTAATAGACGAGTCTTTGTGATGTCATTAGTGTTCATAAATAGTCATACATACACATACTTTTATAATGTTGGATGGACACACACACACACACACACACACACACACACACACACACACACACACACACACACACACACACACACACACACATATATATATAGGCCTGTGTGTGTGTGTGTGTGTGTGTGTGTGTGTGTGTGTGTGTGTGTATATGGGTCAAAGTCAAGGCAATTCTATCCCATTGCGGCACTCCTGTTCATCAGCAAATTGTGTAGAAAGCTTGACAGAAAAGCCCTTTTAAATGTTGAATTTATTCATAAATGGATTTCAGGTGGGAGTATTTTTTTAAGTCATTTGCATTTTTGTAATTTGCATGGCATTCTCTGGTTTATTTGTTTACTTAGAGTTTGAGAACAAATTGTCCCTAGAAATGAGCCAAATGTGACAAAAAAAAGTGCAACTGCAAAAATGTAATTTTTCCATTAATTCTTAAAAGGCAAAATGTTTATTTTATAATTATGTATTCGGAGACCCTACTATCCAATTTATTGCATTTCAAGGAATAGTAATTACTCACCCTCAGGTCGTCCAAGATGTAGATAAGTTTGTTTCTTCATCAGGTTTGTAGAAATGTGTCTCAGCAATGGATGCTCTGCAGTGAATGGGTGCCGTCAGAATGAGAGTCTGATAAAAACATCACAATAATCCACACCACTCAGTTATCATCTGGAGAAGACAAAAGATGAAACAAATCCAGCATTAAGACATTTTTAACTGTA
>QVTF01005010.1:0-7500 GCA_003573665.1 Oxygymnocypris stewartii | reverse complement strand
AACCCTTCACGACTCTGTGTGTTATCTGATCACGAGCTGCTCTAATGCTGCATTCACGAGCGTTCACTCTGACGTCATACAGCAAAACATCAATCAAATCAAACCATAGATTCGCGCTCCGCGGTCCCGAACCGACTCAAATGATTCGCGCTCCGCGGTCCCGAACTGACTCAAATGATTCGCGGTCCCGAACTGAATCAAATGATTCGCGCTCCGCGGTCCCGAACCGACTCAAATGATTCGCGCTCCGCGGTCCCGAACTGACTCAAATGATTCGCGCTCCGCGGTCCCGAACTGACTCAAATGATTCGCGCTCTGCTGTCCCGAACTGACTCAAATGATTCGCACTCCGCGGTCCCGAACCGACTCAAATGATTCGCGCTCCGCGGTCCCGAACTGACTCAAATGATTCGCGCTCCGTTGTCCCGAACTGACTCAAATGATTCGCGCTCCGCGGTCCCGAACAGACTCAAATGATTCGCGCTCCGCGGTCCCGAACTGACTCAAATGATTCGCGCTCCGCGGTCCCGAACCGACTCAAATTATTCGCGGTCCCGAACCGACTCAAATGATTCGCGCTCCGCGGTCCCGAACCGACTCAAATGATTCGCGCTCCGCGGTCCCGAACTGACTCAAATGATTCGTGGTCCCGAACCGACTCAAATGATTCGCGCTCCGCGGTCCCGAACTGACCTAAATGATTCACGGTGCCGAACCGACTCAAATGATTCGCGCTCCGCGGTCCCGAACTGACTCAAATGATTCGCGCTCCGCGGTCCCGAACTGACTCAAATGATTCGCGCTCCGCGGTCCCGAACTGACTCAAATGATCCGTGGTCCCGAACTGACTCAAATGATTCGCGCTCCGCGGTCCCGAACTAACTCAAATGATTCGCGCTCGCGGTCCCGAACTGACTCAAATGATTCGCGCTCCGCGGTCCCGAACCGACTCAAATGATTCGCGCTCCGCGGTCCCGAACTGACTCAAATGATTCGCGCTCCGCGGTCCCGAACTGACTCAAATGATTCGCGCTCCGCGGTCCCGAACTGACTCAAATGATTCGCGCTCGCGGTCCCGAACTGACTCAAATGATTCGCGCTCCGCGGTCCCGAACTAACTCAAATGATTCGCGCTCCGCGGTCCCGAACTGACTCAAATGATTCGCGCTCGCGGTCCCGAACTGACTCAAATGATTCGCGCTTCGCGGTCCCGAACTGACTCAAATGATTCGCGGTCCCGAACTGACTCAAATGAAGTATGTGGAAACTATCCAAAATTCTGCTAACTTGAAAGCTATGAAAACTGTATCTCTGTACTCATCCCTTGTGTCTGCTTAAAATGTAATGTTATTACCTTATTGTTATTTATTTTTTTGTTAACCCTGGCAAGTCTGAGTGTATATTCTTTTGAATTGTATTATTATTCTTTTTATTTCTTTATCTTTGTGTATAATTGTAACTGTTAATGTTTGTAATGTTTAATAAAAAAAAAAGAAAAAAAAAAGAACTGACTCAAATGATTCGCGCTCCGCGGTCCCGAACCGACTCAAATGATTCCCGAACACTAGTCTTGACTGAAAAACTTTAATACAGTTTCTTTAATAGGAATCAATATATATAGTGTTTTATTTTATATTTGTTCATGCAGTTTCTTGAATGCTCTGCTAAATACACCTATTGTACCTGAAACTAAAACACGGATTATTTTATTTGTATATTATGTGTATTTGTAATGTGTGTCTTTGTTCTCATTTTTTAATAACAAAGATAAAATAATGACAACGATTTTTATCTTCTCCCACTTTGGCCTAAATATCTGCATCCTTTTTTATATTTTGCTACCTTAAAAGGCTTTGTCTTTATAATAGGGAAATTAGTTTGGCTGTGACGCTCAAACAGCTTCAAAACAGAAAAACCAACATGACAAGGGCAGTCGTGTCCTAATTGATAGAGCGTTGGACTTAAAACCCGAGGTAACCCAAGGTTGTGGGTTCGAATCCCGGCTCCGGCAGGAAGTCCACGACTGCTCCCCGCATGCCGCACAGTTGGCTGCCCACTGCTCCAGGTGTGTGTGTGTGTGTGTGTGTCCACTGCTCCAGGTGTGTGTGCACTTGGATGGGTTAAATACAGAGAGCAAATTTCACTCCTCATTATACTCTGTGTATGTGACAAAAAAAGCCTGATCTGTGATTGTGCCCTTGTAATGCCATTTTGCCCCCTCCCCTCCGGAGGCCTGTGCACCAGTATATTATTGTGTTAATTGGGCTGTGGTCAGTGTTTCATACGCTGGGAATCGCTGTCATTGCAGTGATAAGAAGCTTTATTATGACGCGTCTGTCGGGGGAGCTGTGTATTTGGATTAATTGTTTGGTGTCTGGTGACATTTGAGTAATACCAGTGAACAGGTCCTTCTGTGAGCTCAGAGAGAGGTACGTCCGTTTCTCTCCCACACACACACACACACACTCCCACACACTCATGGCTTGATTCATTGCAGGTGACACCTGCCAGGACTGATGAGTGTATGTTGCTGCTGTTCTGCTCATTATCATACAGCACAGACAAGAATTCGATTAACCTGCTCTGATCCTTGCAATCTCACACACACACACACAGACACACACACACACACACACACACACACACACACACACACACACACACACACACACACACAAATACACACTCTCACACGCACACACCCACACACACACAAATACACACGCGCAGTCACATACCTACACGCCATTAGGTGTTAAATATACTCGCTAATGATGGCTCTGAATAGGTTGCTGGTTTTGTGTTTTACAGTGGTTTTACCGTGGTGAATTCACAGCTTACACCAGCTAAGTGCTTTCATGAAACATAACATGTATGTGTTAAATGTGCAGGGATTATTACTTCATTAATAATTGACAGACAGACATGATTTGTCTGTCTGTCTGCCTGTCTGATACTTAAAATGTTAAATACATTTATAGATTATAGATAATTTATTTGTTTATTATTTATATAGTTTAATTTTACAATTGATCTTGGTGTATACAACAATAATTCATTCATTAATTATACCCCCAATATACAACAGTTTGTTTGTCTGTTTTTTTAACTGTAATATTTGTAATTTCTTATTTTTTTATTGATTTATTCCCTGTGTCAAAGTTATATTAATGTAACATTATTTAACATATACGAAAATATATTTTATTAATTCATTCATTCATTAATTACTTAATTCATATTTTTATAAGAATGCAGAAAACATGAAAATGATAGATGAATCACTCATTTATTTGGAATTATTTATATTTCAGTTATTTCTTTATTTCCTGTGTTGGTTTTATAATAATACAAATATTTATATAAACAGTATTTAATTAAATAATTTAGCTTTCGGTCCATCTGTCTGTCTAGTAATTGTATTTATTAATTTATTGTGGTGGTGTTAATAATATAATATACACAATATGTACTTTTACATTTAGCCCCAAAGTATACAACACCACGCAGTCATTCTTATTCCTATAGTTACATGTGTATTACCATAAATCCCTGTTTCTTCATCAGAAACCTATTCCTTGAACTACCTGGTTATTAATGTAACTATTCTATTTAGTGAAATCTACTGTCATAACAAAGCCTCACAGATAGATGGATGTGGCAGATGTGATGACGGTGTCAGCTTTGATTAGCTCTGGTGTCAGCAGGGGCTTGGTTTCACCACCGAGGGTCTGTGAGAAGATGCTTGTCATGTTTGCATGAGTCTTGAATCCCGTCCAGGCTCTTTTGATGCTGAATTTTAGACACATTTCACTCTCACTCCGATGTGTACTGAGTGTGCCTGGCAAATGGATCACTTTAAGTCATGCATATTCATAACAGGAGATGCAGTTTTGAATAATAATCATGGCTGTAGATTCTGTCAGTAATGTTAGTAGAGATGATCAACGTAGGTTTATTAGAAAACTAATAGATTTCGAAATTTTTGCAACCTGTACATACAATTCAATGCATGTATGAAATGGACACTAGAGGCAGTAAAACACCACTTTTAAACAACTTTTATTCTATTTCACTCAAATTATGATTACAGAAGCAGATTGATTAATTAAGCCTTGTTTTTGCACAATACTATACTACTAATACTATGACCTCAAATCACTTTTAACACAGTGCATGAATTGTAAATTTGGACCAATTTCACCACATAACCAGATCCAAATCTACGGCTCTTTCTGATGTAGTAAACTTGCTCGGTAACACACTTGAATGCACTTGAGATGCAAAGCATCAGGTACAATTTCTATGAAACACTGGTCACTGTAAAAGAGCTCAAAGGCTTGTAGAAGCAATACTGCATTGTACGTACATATACATACAATTCAATGCATGTATGAAGTGAACACTAAAGAGGCAGTAAAACACCACATTTAAGCCTTTTTGCAGAAATGTTTACAGTAGCAGAATATCAATAAACAATTCCACGTACAATACTTTACTATGCCCTGAAGTGCATGCTTTGTAACGCATACATGTTGATTGTTTGCATCACATAACGAGCTCCATGGCTAGGCTTTTCTACTTGCTCGTTAGTGCACCCGGTGCAGTCCTGTGAAACACAAGTCACGATAAAAGAACACAAAGACATGTAGAAGTGAGATGAAATGCATCGTTACGTTTTGCTTTATTGGTTATAGCTTTAGTGCATTATTTTCAAACCTGATTCAGCCGATAAACTTACATTGAATTTCTAAACTGCGTAATGGAATACAATTCAAAAGCCAGAACATGCCTTTAGTGCCTCTAACCGGATATTTCACTTTAAAAAGTGTCTCAAAATGTGCAAAAACGAACTTAATATAATTGAGCAATTTGCAGAGGTGTCACCACAGGCACATTTGTCCAGGTTGTGTTTGATAGTATCAGAGAGGTTTTTTCTGGTTGGAAAACCGTTCCTATAACTGTCTGGTGATTAATGTTACATGTGTTATCTGGGCTTGCACGACTTCTCGTCTTGACTAGGTTGTGATTGGGTAAATCAATGTTTATCTTATACTCACCGCATGCTGGGCAGCATCAGCGCTCTGACAGCCAGCTGGAGCTTTGACATGATGTGTGTGAGAAACCAATGCTCTCATATCTCCATCACCAGCTGTCATGAAAAACTCACGGTTCGTTCTGAACATTATAGAATTAGAATGTTTAGTCTTTTCAAATTACATTCAGTATTTCATAATTCAGTACGTGTCATGCATGTAATAGTACGTTATACACCCAGTATGTGCTGCAGTTTTCATGTGCATGAAATTGTGCTTCATGACCTCAATGTTCTTCAGTTTCACATTTAATGGTTTTTGGGCGAACATGACTGCGTTGACAGTTTTCCAGGAGAACGTGCTTCATTTACAGAACAGTTTCAGCTAAACCTGTTTTATTTCTGTGATCAAAAAATAAATAAAAACACTAAAATTGAACATAAAATAGCCATTTTTCCTACTTTTATATGCTATATATTTCAGATCGTAAGTCAAGTTTCATGTTTTGTTTGGATAGGCAGGTTAAATATTTTTTTTTGTACATGTCCAAATTATAGAATGGTTAGTCTAAATGGTTAAATTGCATTTAATTATTTCATAACTTCTTATGCATGAGTTATGTAATATTTTACACTCAGCTGTCTGCTGAGCAGTTTTAATGTTCATGTGCTTTGTGACCTCAAAGATCTCCAGTTTCACTTTTTTACATGTCATTGTTTTTGGCTGAGCATGTTTGTGTTGACAGTTCTCAATAGAGAGTATATTAAAAATGCTGCTCTTCATATTAAGGACTGTTTAAACTAAACCTGTTTTATATCTGTGATGATTTACTTAGTTATGCTGTTCAAAACCTCTACATTTAGAATACCCCCCCTCTCAGAAATTAACATAAAAGTAGTCCATTTGTCTAATTTTGTGTGCTGTATATTTAAGATCTTTTGAAGTCATGCAACACAGTAGCTCGCACATTTAATGTGCATTTCAGCAAACTAAAACTTGCTGAGGTGAGTTTATTAAACCTCCTTTTTTAGACCTTGGCAGCCTCCGCTTTCATTGTATGTAAAACAGCATCTCTGAAATGCAAACTAAAATCAAGGAGGAAAGAAACTCGTGCAGGTTCAGAACAACATGAAGAATAAATGATGACAGATTTGACATGTTTAGATGAGCGATGCCTCTAATTGAACAATATTCTTCTTATGACCTCATCTGCCATCATTCATGAGCTTCTGCATTTACTGTATTATTCAAAAAACATTTACAGCTCTGGAGCGATAAACAGATACACCATTAGTGTGAGGTAAACAAACCACCTCATTAGAAACCAGCATTAGAACATCTTAATTAAGTGTGCAGGAGACTTACACCCACTCCAAGCGTCTGTCTATTAAATATTAACATTAATAGATACATATAAATTCATAGAAAAGTTATAGTCAACTTATTGACTCCTAGTTCTTATATTTAATCTTTCAGCCTCAGCTAGATGGTTCTATACGTATAAACTCCGTATAAATCACCGAAGTATGCGTGCATAAGATTGTTTTAATGTAATGCAGAGTGGTGCCAAGACCTAATAACTTTATCCAAACTAACAAGACGCTTTGGAAATGAGTCCGATGTCATTTTTCAGGAACATTAATAATTAAGCGAGTTTCATTCGGCTGTGTCGCAGCACGTAAACAAACCGAGAGCAGCGCAGCACTTCCACAGAGAAAAACCTTCATTATTTACGTGCAAATAATGACACTACTAAAAGGAAACGGATACTTTTGGCAGAGGTTTAGCTGAGACGGAGCGAAGCCAGAATCCTGCAGGCAGAAGAAGCTGTCGGGAAAGATAGCGGGAAAACCCGAGACGGTGTTTGGAGGGAAAGACTGTGCACCATGTGGATTTACTGTTACTATTTGATGTACTTTGATGTATTTTGATGTTCCTGTGTGGCTCAGTGGTAGAGCATTGCGTCAGCAGCGCAAAAGGTTGTGGGTTCGATTCCCAGGGAACACACATACTAATGAAAATGTATAACCTGAATGCAATTGTAAGTCGCTTTGGATAAAAGCGTCTGCTAAATGCATAAATGTACTTGTGCTGTGCTGAAAATCCTTTACCTAAATGACCAGCCTTTTAAAAATTGCATGCAAATCTCTCGCTATGCTGTTATCACCAACTATTAGCTTCAATCATTCTGCCAAGTTGTTTTCTTTCAATTAGCACAGGTTTTGTATTTTTTGTTGTTGTAGCTGATTGATCGTAGGCCTCATTGATCTGAGCTCACGCACCTCAGCTTTCACCTTTCACATTTGAGTGAAAACCTCACTGAAAAACTGAGGCGCATAAGCTCAGAACAATGAGACCTATGATCAATCGTTCCAAAATAAAAACAGTGCTAATTGAAAGAGATAGAAGAAAAAGTTAATAAGATGCAATGCACGGTTTGGTGATAATATAGCATGACAAGAGT
>QVTF01005009.1:0-15832 GCA_003573665.1 Oxygymnocypris stewartii | reverse complement strand
ACAGTGCATCGATCTGTTTTAATGCTCAGTGCAGCGCTGGGTTTTGTCAGGTATGTTCAAGCAGCACGCTTCGCTGTGTTCGCTGGGTTTTTCTAATGTAAGCCGGTGACCCATGGTGCGCAGCCAAGCAGCAGGGCCTCAGTGTGTGACCAGGCTGAAAAGTGCCTTCCAGGTCTGAAGCATCCACTCTAGTGCTCCTGCCACTGGGAGAGAGGGGGAGGTTACACTCACACACACACGCACACGCACACACACTAGACACAGACACACAGACACACACACACACACACAGACAGACACACACACACACACGCACACACACACACACACACACACACACACAGAGACACACACACACACAGACACACACACACACACACACACACACACACACACACACACACACAACACAACACAGACACAGACACAGACACAGACACAACACAGACACAACACACAACACAGACACAGACACACACACACACACACACACACACACACACACAGACACACACCACACACACACACACACACACACGAACAACACACACACACACACAACACACCCACACACAACACAGACACAGACACACACACACACACACACACACAACACACACACACAGAACACAGACACAGACACACACACCCACACACACACACACACACACACACACACAGACACAGACACACACAGACACACACACACACACACCACACGCACACACACACACACACACACAGACACAGACACAGACACAGACATACGCATACACACACACACACACACACAAACACACACATACACACGCATACGCATACACACACACACACACACACACAACACACACACACACACACACACACACACCCACACACACACACACACACACACAGACACAGACACAGAGACACAGACACACACACACACACACACATACACACACACACAACACACCACACCACACACACACCACACAGACACACACACCCACACACACACACACACACACACACACACACACACACAGACACCAACACACACACACACACACACACACACAGACACACACACACGACACACACACACACACACACAGACACAGACACAGATACACACACACACACATACACACACACACACACACACACACACACACACACACACACACACACTCGATCCAGTGTGTGTGATTGAGAGATGCCTGCTTAACTCAACCGAGAACATCCAGCAAATCCTGAAGTGAAATAAATGAAAGACACTTCAGGCTAGTTTCCCTGTTCCAAATTGAGCAGCGAGCCTTTGGCTACGAGTCGGATTTCTTGGAATGTATTCGGAATGACTTTGCAGACAGTCCCCTGGTTGTTCTCTGTTTATCCTTAGTTTGAGTTTGTAAAAGGACAGTTCTGTACCTGATAGTGTGCATCTAGCCATCTGCCAAGCGTAACAGGAATCCCTGAGAGATCTTTCACATGAGAGACGGTCACACTGTCCAAACATCTGTTCTGACCAGCACGCGGCAACACATTCGCTCATCAAATCAATCTAACAAGCCTTCAGACACAACACACTTCATGGAACATTACGAATGTGGGGGAAACTGGAAATAAACAGCTTTGGGCCTTGTTTGAAGTTGTTTCGTTTTGACTTTGGAAACTTTTAGTGTTTAGAATCATCACAAAATAATGCATTGTATTTGGTGAGGGACAAAGTCATTGGTGTTTGGTGATGAGTTTGTGTCTCATTTAAAGTCACACAGAGGTGTTCAGCTGCTTTCTGCAGACCAGTCAAGTTCTTCCACACTGACTGAATCATCATTTCTCTTTGATTCTTGTCTTATACACAGAGACACTGTCATGTTAGAATAGAAAAGGGTTCTGTCCAAACTGTTGCTATAAAATTAGATTCCCTAGAATATCATTATATGCTTAAACATTAAGATTTGTACTCATGGACATTACTAAAGTAGTCAAACCTTTCATTAGAAGGGGTGCCAATACTTTTGGCAATATAGTGTGTGTATATATATATATATGTATTATTATCACCAAAATATTGGGTATTTTTGTCATCTTGTTTTCTTTTAATTAGCACCAGTTTTGTACTTCTCTTGGAGCTGATTGATCGTAGGCCTCATTGATCTGAGCTCATGCGCCTCAGATTTTGAGTGAAAAAACCATTATTTCTGGAACATTTTGGCAATGTTCAGCGAAAAATAGAGATTTAGGCCTACGATCAATCACTCAAAATGAAAACAAGTTAACAACAATAATGAATCCAAGATTTGGTAATAATATAGCATAACAAGAAATGTATAAAAAAAAATTGTAAGCAAATAAATAAAATAAAATTCCTCTCAAAACTATTTTTATACACATATAAATGAGAGAAACGTCAGTAAGTTTTAATCTGATGTGGACATTACATGGCATTTTCAGGAAACCAGAAATCGTCTTGAGGTCAAAATGACCAGAACCTCTCAGAATCTGGATCCGTGTAGTTGTGTTTGTGGCAGTCGCACTCATAGTTGTGTATGATAAGACACAATATTGGCACCCTAATGTGATTCTGTGTCATACATTCACAGCTATTTACAGTAACAGAGTCCATTTCAGACCTCGATGTCAAATACAACAGCACAGTGAGCGAAGACACGTTCCTCGTCCTACATCCATATAGAAAACCACTGGATCATCCGTCTATCAGAGTCAACATGTCCATTCTCTCCTTAAAATCATGTTGTAGTTCTCAAGACCTGGGTTTCCTTGCACAATCTCAGCAGAGGATTTCTGCTGGGTGGATAAAAAACAGTACAAGTGTTCAGAGGAGGTGAAAGTGTCGTTTAAAAAAAGATGCAAAGGAAGATTTGTGAATGATATGAAAATCTGTGGAGCTTTTCTACCAATTCTGTAGGCGCAGACTTAGACATTATGCCATAGATAAGATACCCTAATTTACTGTTTTAATACCATGAAAAGAACAACCGGGAATTGACATACGACTTAAGACAGCATCAAGGCTTTGCAGCAGCATACCAATAAAAACATGAATTAATGCCAAATCGTATATCACAATTCCCATCACTGAAAGAGCTTTACAGTAATCACTTAAAACCTCGCAATCACACGATCCGTGCCGTTTCACACAAACACGTGTGTGTCCTGTGAGTGGATTGAAGCTGACAGCGACGCAGTCGAGCAGTGGATCGCTGGATCTCTCTCTGTGTGCCGCGGGTCATTCCTCTCACACCGACACCGCTGCACTTTCAGGACTGACTCTGGAGTTAGTGTGAGGGGGGGGTTCTCCAATCATGTGCTTTCTGTGAACTTACACGTATGAACTGAATTATAAACTGTAAAGTGAATAGACAGCTAAGAGTTCCTCCTGTGTATCGCTGTTGGGTTTTTAGAGGGTCTATGTACTCTTAAGATGGTAAGAATCACAGAAGCCTAAACTCTTCTCAACAATTTGAAGGAGACAAATATGTCCTGCTGATTTGACCTAGTTTTATTATTATTTTATTTTAATTATTATTTACCTTTTTATTTGGCTTTCTTTTTCATTAAACTAAGTGTGTATAATTGCTTGGCATTGTATCGCTGTATATGTAATGCAATGTTTTTAATCTGTTCAATGAATGGAAAGCAAAACTATAAAACAGTTTTACAAACAAAAAGAAGAACTTGTGATTTTCATAACACCTTGACTCTTTCACTTTAGATCATTTACTAGTTGTAACGAGTTTAATACACTTAATGCAGCTAAACCGATTGATAAATGTTAAATAGGACCACAGAGAATCTGAAACCACAGAATTCATCCAAATATTTCAGGAGAAATCAGAACAACCCTCATAAGATGGGATCACATTAGCAAACCCTTGGTGGAGAAGGTGCATTATTATCAAGGGCATGTATTAGCAATGGATGAGCAGCTTTCTGTTCGTCAATGCAGTGAATTCACGTGACTTGAAGGGAAATCTGCTTTGGGAAATATTTTGCCCTCAAGTGAAATTAAATCTCAATTGAGGAATTAATTTATATTGAAATTACATGATAGGCTGAACAACAGTTAATGTGGCTGTTCATTTATTAAATGTTTTGGCTCGCATGCTTCAATATGTTTTTCACTTAAGAAAGTAGCACTCTTCACTCTTTGTTAACACATT
The DNA here is from genome assembly GCA_003573665.1 of Oxygymnocypris stewartii. NCBI lineage: Eukaryota > Metazoa > Chordata > Actinopteri > Cypriniformes > Cyprinidae > Oxygymnocypris > Oxygymnocypris stewartii. Next base: position 11,663 of record QVTF01005009.1, on the reverse strand, counting down.
CTAGAAATACTTCACATTTATGCATTTAGCAGAGACTTTCACACATAGTCTTTTATTCAAAAATCCAAAGTCTTTTGTTAAATTTTTTAACCCAAAATCCTGTTAAACACTAAAAGATACAAAATCAGATTTGTTGAAGGTGAAGAGTTTTGGTCGTCCAAACAGATCGTCTGATGGAGTCAGCATCGCTAGCTAATCAGTGTCGGGGGGTAACGCCTTACAAGTAACGCGAGTTACGTAATAATATTACTTTTTTCAAGTAACTAGTAAAGTAAGGCATTACTTTTTAATTTACTAGAAAATATCTGAGTTACTTTTTCCCCATTTGTTGACTGAGTGCGCCATGTGAACATGATCTTACTGTAGTAGACTAAATATGAATTTGTATTAATTCATCCCACTCGCAAAAAACTGATTCAGTATTCATCAAAATGAATTAAAACAGTGAAATACAAACTCAGAATATGACGCAAACCTGCAATAATTAAATGTCAAACAACACAAATATATCTAATCTCATTTTATTAACCGATGTATTTTCTGCTGACCTTTGATCCAGTTCAACCATACTAATAAGCAAAAATTACTTTAGATAAACTAACAATTGTGCTTCGTTGTTTTTTTTTCACTGAAGAGTGTTGAACTTCTCCTGTGTTCTTCTGTACAGACGTGATTTACTCGTCCTTCAGTCTGAGGTTTATTCATTACACTTTTTGGTGTGAAAGGCTTTACATTTGCTATCTTGTATTAAAAACAAACAACCAAGCCCTGCTCATATTTAAAAAGTAACGCGAAAGGAACGCTTTCCATAATTACTTTCCATAAAAAGTAACTAAGTAACGTAATTAGTTACTTTTTTAGGGAGTAACGCAATATAGAACACTGTAGCTAAGTATCAAACATCTTTAAATCAAGAAATGCTTTTAGTCCTAATGAGAGTGACATCTCTGTGTGGGAATGAACTCTGTGGGTATAAGAGACAAACACGTGAGAGAAGGTCAGTGCTTGTGGTATGAGCGTTTAGCTTCCAGGGCATCCAGGAACCTCAGAAACGCTTTCAGCAACATGCCAGCGAAGCCTCCACAGACGAGCCTGAAAGAATGAAGAGCCCAGAACAAAGAGGAGCTGTGTTACAGCAGACATACGTTTCACTCGCCCAGAGCCACATCAATGCCTCCTCACACAGAGACTCACGCATCTTCTGCTGAGAGCAGTCCGGTCTCCATCAGCTGCATCAGCTCCATCACATCAATCAACTGCTTGTTTATTTGCAAGCCTCATTGTGTTAGTGTGCATCTGCACTCCTCTCCTCCGCTTCTCTGTTACTGGCTGGTCTGGAGGTGAAAGGCACACGGTCAAACGCATTCAGTACGGCATACACAAGAACGCACACTACGAGGTTATGCAAGTAAGATTAGATTTTATTCAGGCTTTGTTTTTTTTAATGAAAGAAGACTCTGACCAAGGCTGCATTTATTTGATCAAAAATACACTAAATATTTGTACAATTTAAAATAACTGTTTTCTAATTTAATGTATTTTAAAATGTAATTGATTGCTGTAATCAACGCTGTATTTTCAGCATCATTACTGCAGTCTTCAGTGTCACATGATCTTCAGAAATCATAATAATATACTGATTTACTGCTTAAACATTTCTGATTATTATCAATGTTGAAAACAGTTGTGCTGCACAATATTTTAGTGGAAACAATGATACATTTTATTTTTCAGGATTCTTTAATGAATAGAACGTTTGAAATTCAATTTGAGACTGAAGTCTTTTGTAACATTATAAACGCCCTTTCTGTCAGTTTAATGCATCCTTGCTCTATGGAAGCATTAATTACAGTAAAATAAAAATGACTATGAATGGTACTGTGTATGCAGATTAGAATAGAATATCTCTATTTGTGAATATTACACTAAACTGTTGTGTTTCACAAGAGCAGGACAGATCTGTTTTCCGTGATCACTTTGTAACACTCAGCCTATATAAGGCAGGCTACACAAATACAATTATCCTGTTACCTCTTTAAGCAGAGCGTTAGATTGTATGCCTTCACAAAAAGTAACCAGCAGAACAAGGAATAAATGCCAACCCTTAGTGTATTATGCAAAAAAAACACAGAAAAACATATGTACAGTATGTCCAAGTATGTATACAAGTGAATAAGTCCATTGGTGTGTGTGTGTGTGTGTGTGTGTGTGTGAATGCTTCGGTCTCACCGGTGAACCACTTTTAGTCCGGGAGCACGATAAGGAACAGCGCTGTTCTGTGACGAAGTCCCAGGAAAAATAATTCCAGAAGATCGATTATATCCTCCAGGACGAAACGCATGAGTCACAGTCATTAAACAGCAGGATGCAAAGACGATCGATCGTTAGAATCCACTTTGAGCATGAAGAACACAGCTCCCGACCGACACTAAACCGGCTTCTTTTATAGGAAGTGCACAATCAGCTGAGTAGGATGACGTCACGGGATTCCCCTGCCACATCGCGAGCGAACTCTCGCGAGAAGAAAACAGAGTACACAACACTCGACAGGGCAATACAAACAAAGAGACAACGATAACAGCTGTGATAAATCAATAATCAATTAACATATTGTCAACAGCTTTATAAATCACTCCCTCTTATGTGGCCGTGCTACATAGAACCCCCCCCCCCCCAGCCAATGGCGTCGGAGGTGAGCGTCCATAATAACGCTTCAAATTCACCACATTCATAACATCTGTTTTAGGTGGGTTGCCCCAGCACACTGTGTAATTTATTGGCCCTGTTTTACTTTTTATTTCAGCTGGACCCTCCCACTTGGGCGCTAGCTTGGCGGAGAATTTGTTAGAGGCACTGGAAAGAGGATGAGTTTTTAACCAAACTAGGTCACCCGGCAGAAACTGCACATTTTTTCTACGGTAATTATAATACCTAGCCTGTTTGGCTTGGCTCATCCTCATCCTATTCTTCACCTCCTCCGCCATGAAGTTCTGTCTTTCCACCAGGGAATACGCAGCCTGATCAGGTGAAGGTGGTCGGTGGATTAGGCGTTCCAGTGGTCCCAGCACTTGCCTGCCCAGCATGATCTCCGCAGGTGTCTTCCCTGTGCTTTCCTGCTGGGCGGTGTTAATGGCATAGCGGAATTCTGGTAGCCACTGGTCCCAGGTTTGATGTTGTTGTCCCACGTAGGCAGCAATCATTGTTTTTACAGTCCTGTTGATTCTCTCTGTTAAGTTTGCTTGTGGATGGTAGCTTGTGGTTAGCCTCTGCACACAACCCCATGTCTTACACAGATCTCCCAGAAGACTGGAGGTGAACTGTGGCCCCCTGTCTGACACCAGGAACTTAGGGACTCCCCACCTAGTAAAAATCTCCTCCCGTAGTATTTTCACTATCTTCTGGGTCTTGGCATCCCTAAGTGGAAACATCTCCACCCACTTTGTGTAATAATCAACAGTGACAAGGAGGTAATTGTTCAGATTCTTACTGGAGGGGAATGGTCCCATTAGATCAATCCCTAGTGTGTGTCCAGGCTCTGTGATCAGTGAACTTTGTAAAAGTCCCGATGGTTTTGTATTGCTGGGTTTGTATTTCTGGCATACCTCACAGCTTTTTATGTATTGCCACACGTCCCTCCTGACGGATGGCCACCATGCCACCTCTATTATTTTCAGCAGTGTTTTGAGCTGTCCAAGATGGCCTCCAAGAGGATTATCATGGTAATAATGCATGAAGTTACTTCTCATTGACTGTGGTACCACCAGCTGATATTTTCCTCCTTTATTTCTCAAAGGAACTTTGCGGTACCACACTCCTTGGTGGTCTTCAAAAGTTATGGGATGTTCTTTGGCTGAACGAGGTTGGAGGCCAGAGAGCAGTTGAGTGATGGTATCATCCATACCTTGTGCTTTAGCAATTTCTTCCAAGGAATGAGGTAAGGTAGAACAGTGATGCGAAGTTATGGAGAGACATGGGACAGCATGACTTAAAGCTGGCTCGTGTACCCTGGACAAGGCATCTGGACCCATGTTGAGGCAGCCTTTCCTGTGATGGACCTGAAAGTTGAATTGTTGTAGTCGGAGAGTCCAGCGTGTGAGGCGTGACGAGGTTTTGGGGCAATTGAAGGCCCAGGCGAGTGCAGCATGATCTGTAAAGACATCAAACATCCTCCCTTCCAGGTAATGCCTCCACTTTTCAACAGCCCAAACCACAGCTAGACATTCTTTTTCCGACGTACTATAATTTCTTTCTGCCCCAGTTAAAGTCCGTGAAGCATACGCCACCACCTTTTCTCCTTCTGCAGACTGTTGAGTGAGGATAGCACCCAGTCCTACATCACTCGCATCCGTGTGCACTTGGAAGTTTTTGTTGAGGTCTGGTTGGATGAGTACAGGTGAGTTTTGCAGTGCTTGTTTAAGTGCATTCATGCTACCTTGACATTCTGGAGTCCACTCCCACTTAACTCCTTTCTTTTTAAGGTGGTTCAATGGAGCAGAGACATCAGCAAAGTGGGATATGAACTTATGATACCAGCCTGCCAAGCCCAGAAATCTTTGCAGAGCTTTAAGGTCTTGTGGTTGAGGGAATTCTGCAACAGCCTTGGTCTTTTCTCGGTCTATCTCCACACCCCTCCCGGAGACTATATGGCCGAGGAACTTAAGCTGAGGTTTGAAGAAGTGGCATTTCTTCATATTCAATGTCAGGTTAGCTTGGGTGAGTTTATGGAAGACCGTGTTTAGATGTTGAATGTGCTGTTCTAATGTTTTAGAATAGATGATGATATCGTCAATGTAGACGAAACAGATCCTTCCCCTCAAATCTGCCAGAACTCTTTCCATCAAACGTTGGAAGGTGGCTGCGGAGTTTCTGAGACCATAAGGCATAGACTTGAATTGAAATAATCCTTTTGTGGTTATAAAAGCAGTCTTCTCTTTACTTGCATCTTCCATCTCTACCTGCCAGTATCCAGACCGCAGATCCAATGCACTGAACCAGGAGGCGCCTTCCAGGGATTCTAGGATGTCATGAATCAGAGGCATTGGGTAAGCGTCAGGTATGGTCTTACTGTTTAACTTCCTGTAATCCACACAGAACCTGAACGAGCCATCAGGTTTGGGGACCAGGACCACAGGTGAAGACCAAGGCGAAAAGGAGGGCTCAATGATGTTTTCTTCTATCATTTGGTCAACTTGTTCCTCTATGATCTGTTTTTTGAGGGGTGAAACTCTGTATGCTCGGGATTTAAAAGGTATGTCATCAGTCAAGGTGATCTTATGTTTTACAACTGATGTCTTACCCAGGATACTTGAAGTGGTGCGTGGCCAGGTGGAGATCAACTTCAGCAACTCTTCCTGATTGTCAGAGTCCCACTGTGTACTCTCAGGGGTAAAGGACAATAGTTCAGGGAGTCTGCCATTTGATGGTAAGGCATAGTATAGGTTCACCTCAGCAGCTGTCAGTGAATGAGCTGGACCCAAAGGTGTAGTCCGACCTGCTGAAACCTGTGATGGCATGAAAGGGTAATACATGTATCCTTTTCCAGATCTTAATCCATACCTGCCTTGGCCCACTTCCAACACCGCTCCAGTGGCGTTCAGGAAGTCCAACCCAGCTATAAGTGGAAAGGCTAGGTGAGTGTTTTTCAGGATATATGTATCCACCGAGCACTCTTGATCATGCCAGTAATACTGTAATTTTCGCAGGTCTCTGGACTGATGAATTGTTCCATCTGCCATTATGAATCTCTGAGGGACCGAGTTAATTACTGGTGGACTCTCAGTCTTCAACTGTTTCCACAGACTTTCCTGCATCAAGGTGTAAGAGCTTCCGGTATCTAACACAGCCTTCACCTCCTGTCCATTCACCCTTACCGGAATGACGAGGAGAGAAGTGACTGGATGTGGTTGTGCCAGTGTCACTCCAGCTAGGTTTTTGTTGTAGGTACGCTCTGCAGGTTTCTTGGTCTTATCTTTGCCACCTTGCGTACCAACCTTTTGCCAGTAGTCCTTCGCTCCCATGCAATCCCTTTCCACCATTGACCCTACCTTCACCAGCTGTTCTACGGTATTCACTGTCCCGCGTAGACATCCGGCAACCCTAGGGTTGATGTTGTTGAGGATCCGGCTGACCAGCTCTTCCTCAGAGATCTCTGGCTTCCATTTCAGACAGAGAGCCCGGTAATCATAGGCGAAGTCCCTCAGGCGTTGTCGCGGCTGCTGTACCAACGTCCTCAGCTTCTCTTCTACTTCAGAGAGGTAATCGTCTGAAAGAAAAGCCGCCATGAATGCCTTTTTGAAGGACTGCCAATCTGTTACCTTTGCCTTCTCTGCTTTCCACCAGCTCAGAGCAGGTCCCTTCAAGACTGTACTCAGAGTACCGATGAGCTCGATGCTGGGGAGAGGCCTGATCTCTAGAAAGTTCTCGCACTGCTCGATGAAGTTGAGCACTTCTGCAGTCTCGCTGGAGTCGCCGAAAGAGGGGAACTCTAGGCGGATCGGAGGACGAGCACAAAATGAGGATGAGCCAGCCATAACTGAGGAAGTAAGCACATTATGCGGATGAGTATGCACAGGAGGAGTTATATTATAAGTAATATTTTGAGCTGGATGAGTTAGCCCTTTTTCTTTAGCATTGACCGGCCTTGGGGTCTGTGGACAATTGACCGGAGAAATGTGGGAGGAAGCCGGTGAGTAGGCCCGTAATCTGGAGAGTGTGGGAGTACTGGTAAGTCTTAGCTTTTTCATTTTACTTTCCCATTTAGCCTCTCTCCTTAAAAAACAATCAGTAACCTCACTTTCTAATTTTTCCAATGATTTTAGGAAATAATCCTCCAACCCAGCCAAGCTAGTGTCCACCGCTTGCCTGAAACTGGTCTCCCGGTTAACTGTACTGTCTATTGACTGTTTAAAATCATGTTCCATATTTTGTACTTTTTGATTGAGTGCCAATAAATCCACCTTTACTTGTGCTATGTCTGCCTGCATTATTTGTACAACTTCACCACTTAAAATACAGCTCCCTTCATTATCATCATCATCCGACTGCTCAGAGTCAGAAACGTACAATGAGCTTATCATTGAGGATATTTCAGCAGTAGGATTGCGCCTGGTGACAAATGGGCCTGCTGTAAAATCCACATCTGTTTGTTCAACAATCTCTTTTTCATTTACAGGTGTACTTATGTTTTCGGTATTTACAGGGTTCACAGTTTCCACATCAGTAATTGCAGCTATACTCGTTACCTCCATTCTGATATATACACAAATCCAAACAAACACAACAAAAGAGGTCCCCGTACGGGCCACCAATATGTAACACTCAGCCTATATAAGGCAGGCTACACAAATACAATTATCCTGTTACCTCTTTAAGCAGAGCGTTAGATTGTATGCCTTCACAAAAAGTAACCAGCAGAACAAGGAATAAATGCCAACCCTTAGTGTATTATGCAAAAAAAACACAGAAAAACATATGTACAGTATGTCCAAGTATGTATACAAGTGAATAAGTCCATTGGTGTGTGTGTGTGTGTGTGTGTGTGTGAATGCTTCGGTCTCACCGGTGAACCACTTTTAGTCCGGGAGCACGATAAGGAACAGCGCTGTTCTGTGACGAAGTCCCAGGAAAAATAATTCCAGAAGATCGATTATATCCTCCAGGACGAAACGCATGAGTCACAGTCATTAAACAGCAGGATGCAAAGACGATCGATCGTTAGAATCCACTTTGAGCATGAAGAACACAGCTCCCGACCGACACTAAACCGGCTTCTTTTATAGGAAGTGCACAATCAGCTGAGTAGGATGACGTCACGGGATTCCCCTGCCACATCGCGAGCGAACTCTCGCGAGAAGAAAACAGAGTACACAACACTCGACAGGGCAATACAAACAAAGAGACAACGATAACAGCTGTGATAAATCAATAATCAATTAACATATTGTCAACAGCTTTATAAATCACTCCCTCTTATGTGGCCGTGCTACAACTTTATAAACATGCCGTGTCTTTTAAACTCAGAGCGGATCTGCAGCCCAGTGCCGTAAAACATGCCTGAACTGCCTTTGACCTTTGACCCTGTAACTATCCCACAATCTAATGAACTCAGAAGTTGATGTTCTGCTGCACACACACACACACACACACACACACACCACACACACACACACACACAGACCACACACACACACACGCCGCTGCCAAGGATACAAATGAAAAGTCTAGAGAGGAAAAGTGTCCTCTGAGACGCGTAAGTAGTTCAGAAATTCAATCAGACGCTCCATACATGCTCTTATACGAGTACAGAGAGGGATTGTTTCACAGCTCGTGGACAGAGTCGGATAAATTAAGTTTCCGTCTATGGACTTCCACTCCTGGACTACTCGTGTCCACATCAAGTTATGCAATAACATTAAACTGTTTTCAACCTAAAGGGAGGTGCAAAACAATCACGAGAAGCACTTTAGGATGTTTTAACATTGAAAACAGGGCATTAGAAGTGTACTGTACAACACACAAAATATAACATCCCTTGCTCTGTGCATTTAATCAATGAACCTAAAGGCAATTTGCAGCTATTCCTTTTTAAATAAAAGAATAAGCTGTTGATGACAAAGCTTATATATAGATATAAAACGTCTATAAGTATTTGGTATATGCTTCAAGACAGACTTGTACACTCATGTGCAGTTCATTACAGTGATGCTTCTCAGAGAACATTATTGGCCCATGTTCAAGGTTAACCTTTTAGAGACACTTGATTGTGGACAGAAGGTTAAACAACACATTAACATGCATTAAAATGTTAAATTATGGCTCCATTTACTGTATGAGGGAAAAACAACAACATAAAAAAGGCTTTAAAAGGCCGTTTGTATAAAGTCAGGACGGGGAGGGCAGAAGAGAAACATCTTCTCTCTCTTTCTCTCTCGGCCAGATGATCATTTCTTTGAATTTAGATTTAATGAACTAATGCTCTGTAATTACACTAAAACCCTGCTGTGGACAGAAGAAAGCTCAATCCTGTACAGCTGTGTCATACAGATTACAGATGTAGCTGAATCATATTTTCCATATTACACCAAACATAAGGACTGATTAGAGGCCTAAAAGACACAAAACAGTTTCTTAATTATTCAATATATTATAAGACAGCATCCTAACTATTGCAGTAAATGTTCAATTGACTTTGAAATTTGTCAAAATTAAATATATTAGGAGGTGGCAAGATATTGCAACCTTGTAAACAAACATTGCTTGTTTATGTTTCAACAATATAACAAATTTAGGTTGAAATGTACATATTTATATATTTGTATTAGTGGTGTCAAATTATTATTTGGATCCAAAATAAAAAAATGTGCTCATACAAAATATATGTGTGTGTGTGTGTGTGTGTGTGTGGTGCGTGTGCGTGTGCGTGCTGTGTATATTTATGTATATATAAATACAACACGTGCATGTATATATTTAAGAAAAATATGTAATGTGTATAGATTCAATATATTTATATATAATATGAATTATATTAATATTAATATACACATGTAAATATTTCTAAATATATACTGTATGTATGTGCTTTTATATATAACAAATATTCACAGTACACAAACATATATTATGTAAACAAAAACTTTTATTTGGATGTGATTAATTGCGATTAATTGTTTGTCAGCACTCATTTTTATATATGTTGAGTGTTGTGAATGGTCACCGTTTCTTTATTGTTTAATCGCCTAAACATCCTGGAAGTGTGTTTATATTTCAGTGGAGTACTTTACATGCATGTTCTTGATCAGTTGACAGATTGCGCTCTTGTATGACCTCCATCTTGTTTGGGAATATAAACAATTAGCAATCTGAACAGTGCTGGTTATGCACTAACTCCACTACCATCTCATCCATTTAGGTAATGGAACAATCCATCATGCCCACACACCCTTTATCTGATTGACAGCCTTCTCTTTTTAACTGTCCCTTGCCCGCCAAGTTCAATTAGCATTATTGTGTATCGTGAGAGACCAGCGGTGTCATGAGACATCAGGTCCTTTCTATAAATCATCTGTCAGTTAAAAGTTATGCCAAGTAAACACCAACAACATTTAAAATATGTGTATAATTGCCTTCTATGTAGTGCATGATAAAACAAACTGAATATGCAATAAATATAACAATATAATTCAAATATATATTTTAATTAATTTTAAAATAACAGCAATAAATATGTTTTGTTCCTAAATTATTATGAATTTATTTTGTACAAATCATTTGACTGACTGATTCATTGACTGTTATTGTTTAATTCCTGAATTAATTCAGGGTTTTTATTTAATTGGTTGAGTGAATGATTCAACGACTCACTCATTATGATAGTCACTTGTTTGATTACTGAATAAATTCGGAATTATTTAATTTTTTCAATGAAGCATTAATGATTCACTTTATCGGACTCATCAAGATAGTTACTTGTCGCCACCTACTGGTGTAATGATGAATATTACACACAACTAACTAACACACAGACTGACTTTCTGGAAAACTCATTTATACCTCCATGGCATGAATTATAAGTATATACATGTATACTGCACAATTACAGAGTTATACTCACATCTCTCATATCTTACATACTGTTCTGCATGTGTTATGCACTGAGATTTTATTAATTGAGAAATGCAATTTTTCATTTATTTTTCTTTTTTTTTCCTCAATGAATTCTGAACATTTATTATATTTATAAGACAAAATACTACATTGTAAAAAGAAAACAATATTGTGGTCCCTCACATGAGATGTGGTTTTCTCCATCATAGATTAAGACCCTTGAGCAGATGGGCAGCAGGTAAGAAGAGGTAAAAATAAACAGACAGAAAGAACATTAGCGGAAACACCAGAGAGACAGAGTGGCTAAAAGAGGGGTAGAGGAGAAGGAAAAAGTGGGACGATTTAGCAGTGAGAGAGAGAGAAACAGAGGCAGAGAGGGAGACACGTCACTCTGAATCTCCATCACAGAGCAGGTGAGGAGAGATAAATGTCAAAGGACGCGCGGCAAAAGAAAGAAACAACTCGACTGTGCTCATCCAGGCCAGAGTCACTCAAGCATACAGACACAGACACAGACACAGACATAGACACAGACTAGACACAGACACAGACACAGACACAGACACAGACACAGACACACAGACACACACAGACACAGACACAGACACACAGACACACACACACACAGCACACACACACACACACACAGACACAGACACAGACACAGACACAGACACACACACACACACACACACACCACACACACAGACGCACGCACGCACGCACGCACACACACACACACCACACACACCACACACCCACACACAGACAGACGCAGACGCAGACGCACACGCACGCACACACAGACAGACAGACAGACACAGACACAGACACAGACACACACACACACACACACACACACACACACACACACACACACACACACACACACAGACACAGACACACAGACACATGCACGCACGCACGCACACACACACACACCACACAACACAGACAGACGCACACGCACGCATGCACACACACACACACACACACACACACACACAGACAGACACAGACACAGACACAGACACAGACACAGACACAGACACACACAC
>QVTF01005007.1:7500-29696 GCA_003573665.1 Oxygymnocypris stewartii | reverse complement strand
TGGAACAACTTGAGTAAATGATGACAGAATTGTCAATATTTTAAGTGAACTGTCCCTTTAAGTCAGTTCATTATTCAGCTCAAGTCAGTTCGGTAACACTTTATTTTAAGGTGTCATAATACAGAGTAATTACCTAATTAAGTACCTAGTACTAGCTTGTACTTAAGTGTACTTCATGTGTATCTATACTGTACTTTATCCAGCTGCACCTTAGTTTGATTTAACCCATCAGGACACAGCTTAAATACATATAATAACTTTCTAATTACATTACAATTACAGAATATTACACAGGCATAAGCTACTTAAAATAAAGTGTATCAATATTGTACTTAAGTGTACTTCATGTGTATCTATGCTTTACACCTTAGTTTGATTTAACCCACCAGTACACAGCTAAAATACATGTAATACCTTTCTAATTACATTACAATTACAGAATATTATACAAGCATAAGCTACTTAAATAAAGTGTATCAAGATTGTACTTAAGTGTACTTAATTTGTATCTATACTGTACTTTATCCAGCTGCACCTTAGTTTGATTTAACCTACAAGTACACCTCTTAAATACATATAATAACTTTCTAATTACATTACAATTACAGAATATTACACAGGCATAAGCTACTTAAAATAAAGTGTATCAATATTGTACTTAAGTGTACTTCATGTGTATCTATACTTTACACCTTAGTTTGATTTAACCACCAGTACACAGCTAAAATACATGTAATACCTTTCTAATTACATTACAATTACAGAATGTTATACAGACATAAGCTACTTAAAATAAAGTGTATCAAGATTGTACTTAAGTGTACTTCATTTGTATCTATACTGTACTTATCCAGCTGCACCTTAGTTTGATTTAACCTACAAGTACATCTCTTAAATACATATAATAACTTTCTAATTACATTACAATTACAGAATATTACACAGGCATAAGCTACTTAAAATAAAGTGTATCAATATTGTGCTTAAGTGTACATCATGTGTATCTATACTTTACACCTTAGTTTGATTTAACCTGCCAGTACACCGCTTAAATACATGTAATACCTTTCTAATTACATTACAACAGAATATTACACAGACATAAGCTACTTAACATAAAGTGTATCAAGATTGTACTTAAGTGTACTTAATGTGTATCTATATTGTACTTTATCCAGCTGCACCTTAGTTTGATTTAACCCACCAGTACACCGCTTAAATACATGTAATTACGTTCTAATTACATTAGAATTACATAATATTACACAAACATAAGCTACTTAACATAAAGTGTATCAATATTGTACTTAAGTGTACTAGTAGCTGTGTAACAGACTCGGTCTGTATCATATGTGTAGTATGTAGTAGCTGTCTATTACATCTCCATAATTACAGCTGTTCCATAACTTAGTTACATGATAAGTACATTTTGTTTCATGTAAGTACAATAGCTAGTACTAGGTACTTAATTAGGAAATTACTCTGTATTATGACACCTTAAAATAAAGTGTTACCGTTTTTCTTACCTGACGATCTTGCCTCCACTTTGTAGGAACTGCAAGTGTCATAATTGCCCTGACGGACGGCGAGCTTCAAGAACATCAGCTGATAGCAGCTCAACAGGAGGTAACATGATGTTCAGCATTCAGTCTGCAGACATGTAGAAATCTAACGGCGTACGGTTTTTAATTATGATTGCATGATGTCTCATCAGGCAGCACGAGCTCGGACATTGGGTGCAATCGTGTATTGTGTCGGCGTGAAGGACTTTAATGAAACACAGGTAATGATGACAATGATCTTTTGTTGATGTTTTTAAAGGACTATTTGTCTTGCATTAAAGCAGCAATAAGTGCTAATAAACAATGATGGAGACTCTTCCTCAAGAATGCACTTAAAGGGATAGTTCACCCAAAAATGTAAATGTGATGTTTATCTGCTTACCCCCTGCAGGGCATCCGAGATGTAGGTGGCTTTGTTTCTTCAGTAGAACACAAACGAAGATGTTTAACTCAAACCGTTGCAGTCTGACGGTCATATAACGCCAGTCAATGGACACACGATCTTTAAGAGTAAAAAAACATGCACAGACTAATTCAAATTAAACCCTGCGGCACGTGACGATGCATTGTGACGTGTCAACGACTCTGGACATAGATATATATACATAGATGCCTCATTATCGATGGTTTCTATGGGCTGCGATACATAAGGATCTATATCTATGTATATATATCTATGTTCCAGAGCTCTATACGTGTCAAGCGCTGGATGTTGTGAATGAGCTCAGTACAGTTGAACATTGACTGTATCAGAGGTAAAGAATAATAAAATACTGTTCAGTTTCTTGCAAAAAACGATCGTTTCGTGTCTTTAGACATCAATGAATCGTCACGAGCCGCAGGGTTTAATGTTGTTTTTTACTCTTAAAGATTGTGTGCCCATTGACTGGCATTATATGACCGACAGACTGCAACGGTTTGAGTTAAAAAATCTTCGTTTGTGTCCTACTGTAGAAACAAAGCCACCTACATCTTGGATGCCTTGTAAGCAGATAAACATTACATTTACATTTTTGGGTGAACTATCCCTTTAACCAGAGAACGTGATTCAATGTAAGCAGTGCACTTTATATGGAGGAACTGATCAGATCAACCAATCGACGCTCAGATGAGCTGTAAATAAACACCGGCGTGTCTTGTTCTAGCTGGCTACCGTAGCGGACACCAGTAAGCATGTGTTTCCGGTCCTGGGAGGATTCCAGGAGCTCAGAGGAATGATTGACTCGGTAAGATGAAGCATTTGTCTTTATGGACGATTCATTAAATATGCATATTGTACAGATGCACGTTCCTTACTTTAAGCAGATTTTTTTCAGTGCTACTTCTATCTCCAAAAATTAATTATCTCATCGTTTACTTACCCTCATGTTGACTTTGTTTCATCTTTAATACACAAATGAAGATCATTTTAATGAGTGGTTTCTGTCCCTTCATTGAAAGTCCAGATAACCAAAACTTAAGATCCAAACTTGTCATAAAGTCATTGTAAAATGAAGCCATATGAAGTGTGCATGTCATAATTAAAAGCCTAAATTAAATCTGTTTATTACATGATGCAATTGTATCTCTTCAAAAGTATTGGATTAAAGTGCTCGATTCATACATTTGGGTTTCAACGATTAACAAAAGTCTGTTTGAAGGACATGACGGTGAGTAAATGATGGCCAAATTGTATATTTATTTAATATACAGAGACAACTATAGATAAGACTTTAATAATAGTTTATTAGTATACATATATGTAAATAAATACATTTTGTAAGCTTGTCAAAAAAAAAATCTTACAGAAAATACAATTTCTGGTTATCTGCTTCCAAATGTAACATTTAATGAATTGTGTTACTTGCTGTATCTTTGTAATTATTTGTGAAATTTACTAGCGATTTCTGAGAGAAGACGGCTAAGTCCTATACCAATTAGTTTTTCCGTGTAGTTTGAATTTGAATAAAATATATGAATTACATATTTTCTGTTTTAGATCATCAAAAAAGCTTGCATCGAGATCTTGGCAGTGGAGCCATCCAGCGTATGTGCAGGAGGTATGAAAATAACTCAATTACATACGTGTGTGTGTGTGCGTGTGTGTGCGCGTGCGTGTGCGTGCGCGTGTGTGTGTGTGAGTGTGTGTGTGTGTGTGTGTGTGTGAGTGTGTGTGTATGTGTGTGTGTGTGTGTGTGTGTGTGCGCGTGTGCGTGTGTGTGTACTGTATGTACTGTATGCATATATATATATATATATATAGTAATAAGTACATACATATATATATAAATGCAATGGTCATTCCACTTTCAATTATTTTTGTACATAAACCGTCATTCTTGTTCATATACATGTCTCTCTGTGGATTATGTAAGTGCTATAAATCTTTTTAACTCTGTAGGTCTGTAACACTTAATGATTCATTTAATTTCCATTTCCAGTACGTCACTGTTTTGGACTAGGTTTCCATTTAAACATTTCCGTTTTACATCATCAGATGTATAATTACTAAAATAGAAATAAGGAAGTTAATATAAAATAACTGTCGGGAAAATTCCAGCGTTGAACATGAGAGTCTGTGAGACGCATTTAGCCGAGAGGACACTGATATCATTGTGCTTTTACATTACCCAGCATTCCTTGCGCTCTGGTGATTTCAGTGAAGACACTGACCCACAGTGTCGGGGAAAGTTACTTTAAAAAATAATGCATTACAATATTGCGTTACTCCCTAAAAAAGTTACTAATTACGTTACTTGGTAATGCGTTATGTTACTAACGCGTTACTTTTTAAATATGAGCAGGGCTTGATTGTTTGTTTTTAATATAAGAAGTTATATTTATAGCAAATATAAAAGTCTTTCACAGCATAAAGTGTAATGAATAAACCTCAGACTGAAGGACGAGTAAATCACGTCTGTACAGAAGAACACAGGAGAAGTTCAACACTCTTCAGTAATTAAACACTATGTTAGTTTTCTAAAGTCATTTGTTATTATTATTATGATTGAACTGATCATCAAAGATCAGCAGAAAATACATTAGTTAATAAAATGAGATTAGATATATTTGTGTTGTTTAACATATTTAATTATGCATCATATTATGAGTTAGCGTTTCACTGTTTTGATTATTTCTGATGAATACTGAATAATTTTTTTGCGAGTGAGATGAATTAATGCATGTTTATGTTTATGCTAGAACTACAGTAAGATCATGTTCACACCTCTGTACAGAGACTTGTGAATTAATAACTGGCGTAGCTTTTTTGAAAAAGTAACTCAGATATTTTCTGGTAAATTAAAAAGTAATGCGTTACTTTACTAGTTACTTAGCTGACCCATGTGCTGAAAACAGTTGATATTCTGAGCGGAAGTGTTTGTGGGAATCTGTGTTTCAGAGTCGTTTCAGGTGGTGGTGAGAGGGAACGGGTTTCGACACGCCAGAAACATTGACCAGGTCCTGTGCAGCTTCAAAATCAACGACACGGTCACGCTCAGTGAGTCTCTCAGAACGACACACCGGCGTATCTATCTGCATTTAGAGCTCGACTTGTGCATTCATTATATGGACAAAAGTACTGGCACCCCTTCTTTAGAAGAGAAAAAGACACGTCCAAACTGTGCCAACAAAGAATTAATGTACTTAAAAATTGTATTTCCGCCTCTGTTGCAACAGTTTTGAAGTGTATGAAATGACGGCACCCATATGTACAAGTCATTGGTGTTTGGTGATGAGTTTAAAGTCACACCAGAGGTGTTCAGCTGGGATTAGACCAGTCAAGTTCTTCCACACTGACTGAATCATCATTTCTCTTTGATTCTTGTCTTATACACAGAGACACTGTCATGTTAGAATAGAAAAGAGTCCAAACTGTTGCTATACAATTAGATTCCCTAGAATATCATTATATGCTGAAACATCAAGATGGAAATGACTAAACTAGTCAAACCGTTCATTAGAAGGGGTGCCAATACTTTTGGCAATATAGTGTATGCGTGTGTATTTTGTATATTTATCGTGTATATATAAACACACACACACACACACACACACACACACTAATAGTATAAAAAAATAAATTTACATTACATTTAGTCATTTAGCAGAAGCTTTTATCTAAAGCGACTTACAAATGAGTACAGAAGCAATAAAATCAACAAAAGGGCAATAATATACAAGCGCAATAACACGTCTCAGTTAGCTTAACGCGGTACAATAGCAAGGTTTTTTTTATTATATAATAAATAAAAATAAATCAGATAGAATAGAAAAATGATTAGCTAATGTTAGACACCTTTTTTGCTTTTAACTGTATAATAATAAAAAATTAAATACATATTTACAAAACAATAACAAATAGTTTTTTTAGATAACAAGCAGTTAGTAAACGAATAGAGTGCGAGTCTAAAAGAGGATTTAAATATAAATGTATGCATGTAAATATTTTCAAAATAAATGCTGCATTTGTGTGTATTTATATATACATAATAGATACACACAGTACACACACATATATTATGTAAACAAACAGGTTTATTTTGCATGTGATTAATGACGATGAATTGTTTGACAGCACTAATATGTTTTCTTCTTCTGTTTACAGACGAGAAGCCTGCGAGCGTTGAAGACACGTTCTTGCTGTGCCCCGCGCCTGTTATTGATGAAGTTGGAAAGTAAGTGTGAGGTCTGCCGTGCATTAGGCCGTGTTTATGATCCGGGTCAAAGGTCACATTCCACTTCCTGCGCAGCTCGCTGCTTTAGCTCTGAGGTCATGCTGTCAGATCTGAAGAATCAAAGCTTTACATGATGTCAGCGGCTCCGAGGAGCCATTAAAAGCAGATAGTTCCTCAGAAATCATTGTGTTCGTCTTTCTTTGTTCCTCGTCCATTCATTCAGGCTTTCTCTTTACTGCTCCCATAAACCCTCAAGGATCCTTAAAAGATCCCCCGCTTCTGCTTTCCGTTTAACACTGATTAGGTTATAAAGTAGGTTTTTTAAGTTATGGCTGAAAGGGAAAACTATTATATATATTATATATGTGTGTATACAGGTATGTATGTATACACATATATATAATAAAAAAGCACTATATATTGAATTAAATCTAGTGCGCTGCTTAGGCATGACAATATTATGATCTATAACAATTACAATTAAAGTGTTAAAAATGTAAAAAGTGTTCAATATTAACTTTAAGTTAGTAGTAGCTGGTGGGGGGGGGGGGTTGTAAGATCCATACAATTTATATAAAAATCTAATTTTTGAAATTGTAAATAAACAGTTATTTAAACCAGCTATTGTAACCTTTCTATTTAAAATTTCACATTTAATTGAGTGTGTTAATTGCCATTTCGTTTTTGATTATTTGATATTTACTAGGAAAAGAAATAGTTCCAATGTTTTCTTTTGTTTGGTTTTTGTTCACTGATATGTATTGTATTTTTATTGTTCAGTACAATATTGATTGATGCTGATAATTATCTTATATTAGCTGAGTTGTTATCATATATTGTGTTTAATGTAATTTGATTAATATTAATAGCCAATCAGAGCAGAGCCGCACTGTGAAACAGCCAAGTTGAGCTGCTCTGTGAAACAGCCAATCAGAACAGAGCTCAACATTGAAGCCGCACTGTGAAACAGCCAACAGAGCAGAGCTCAACATTGAGCCGCACTGTGAAACAGCCATCAGAAAGAGCTCAACATTGAGCCTCACTGTGAAACAGCCAATCAAGCAGAGCTCAACTTGAGCCGCACTGTGAAACAGCCAATCAGAACAGAGCTCAACATTGAGCCGCACTGTGAAAACAGTCAATCAGAACAGAGCTCAACATTGAGCCTCACTGTGAAACAGCCAATCAGAGCAGAGCTCAACTTGAGCCGCACTGTGAAACAGCCAATCAGAACAGAGCTCAACATTGAGCCGCACTGTGAAACAGCAGCAATCAGAGCAGAGCTCAACTTGAGCCGCACTGTGAAACAGCCAATCAGAACGAGCTCAACTTGAGCCGCACTGTGAAACAGCAATCAGAGCAGAGCTGCACTGTGAAACAGCCAATCAGAGCAGAGCTCAACATTGAACTGCACTGTGAAACAGCCAATCAAAGTAGAGCTCAACATGAGCCGCACTGTGAAACAGCCAATCAGAGCAGAGCTCAACATTGAGCCACACTGTGAAACACCAATCAGAACAGAGCTCAACATTGAGCCGCACTGTGAAACAGCCAATCAGAGCAGAGCTCAACTTGAGCCGCACTGTGAAACAGCCAATCAGAGCAGAGCTCAACATGAGCCGCACTGTGAAACAGCCAATCAGAGCAGAGCTCAACTTGAGCCGCACTGTGAAACAGCCAATCAGAACAGAGCTCAACATTGAGCCGCACTGTGAAACAGCCAATCAGAGCAGAGCTCACTTGAGCCGCACTGTGAAACAGCCAATCAGAACAGAGCTCAACTTTGAGCCGCACTGTGAAACAGCCAATCAGAGCAGAGCTTGCACTGTGAAACAGCCAATCAAAGTAGAGCTCAACATTGAGCCGCACTGTGAAACAGCCAATCAGAGCAGAGCTCAACTTGAGCCGCACTGTGAAACAGCCAATCAGCAGAGCTCAACATTGAGCCGCACTGTGAAACAGCCAATCAGAGCAGAGCTCAACTTGAGCCGCACTGTGAAACAGCCAATCAGAGCAGAGCTCAACATTGAGCCGCACTGTGAAACAGCCAATCAGAGCAGAGCTCAACTTGAGCCGCACTGTGAAACAGTCATCAGAACAGAGCTCAACTTGAGCCGCACTGTGAAACAGCCAATCAGAGCAGAGCTCAACTTTGAGCCGCACTGTGAAACAGCCAATCGAGCAGAGCTCAACTTGAGCCGCACTGTGAAACAGTCAATCAGAACAGAGCTCAACTTGAGCCGCACTGTGAAACAGCCAATCAGAGCAGAGCTCAACATTGAGCCGCACTGTGAAACAGCCAATCAGAGCAGAGCTCAACTTGAGCTGCACTGTGAAACAGCCAATCAGAGCAAGCTCAACTTGAGCCGCCTGTGAAACAGCAATCCGAGCAGAGCTCATTATTATTCATGACCCTGCCAATAAGCCATAATAGACCGTTTCATTCTAGGGAGAAATCCTAGGGTTGTACATATACATATAAAAACATTCTGGAGATTTTTTGCCCTTACCTTTTTGCCGTATACCTTCTAATTATATCAGAGAACAATTTAAAATACTGTATCAATGCATTCTATGGCCCTTTAAAATATTTCTCCTCCAGCAGTGAGAGACTCACGCTAGAGCTTTTGTGCAGACCGAGTCCATCAGTGTTTGTTTGGTGTGAAAGTGCACTCAGTTTGACACCATATAAATAACCAGAGTCAAAGACGCATACCAAACTTTACTTTTCCTCTCAGTAAGGATTGTGTGGTGAAACATCAGGCCCTTCATCATTATATTTCCGCACAGAGGAATTGAAGCTAATCTGGAGTAGATGCTCTCCATCAGAGAAAATGGTCTTATCTGTCAGAAACGCAGACTTGGCCTCTGTGTGCCGGGAGACAAACCTCGGCACGAATGCTGAGCATTTGGAAAGCTGTTTTTATCACTAGACAGCTGACTTCAACAAAAGCTAACCAGCACCCTGCAGAGCTCTGTGAGGCTGCCAATTATGGTCTGCGAGACATTTTTCATACAACTAAACACTGTGTAAGAGAAATGTAGCGGGGTTGTTTTTGGCACTCGTGTCTCTCTGAATCCCTTTGGTTTGGTTTTCTGCTTTTTTGGATCCTGCTGTGCAACGTTACTGGATTTGCTGGCGTTCAAAGTGACAAATATGGGTATGAAAATGTATGTTTGTTTTTTGCTCTTCAGGGTGGTGTACCTGCAAGTCAGCATGAACGAGGGTCTGTCGTTCATCACCAGCTCCGTTCACATCACTACAACCGAGTGTGTAAGTCTGAATACAAACATCCAGCACAACTACAACACAAACTACAAGATATTAAATGCTCATTCATTTTGAGATTTGAGAATAAATTTTACATCATGGAAAAATGGGAGAGTTTCTTAATATTTAAATCTTATTTTTCCATGTAATATTGCTTAATTTACACCATTTTACAAGGAATAATTACATTTTAGTTACTGTATTTGGTAACACTTTAAAATAGGGAACACTTATTTACTATTAACTACAATGTTTCCTTAATAAATTCCTAATCTGCTGCTTATTAATAGTAAGGTAGTTGTTAGGTTTGGGTAGAATAAGACATTGATATGTGCTAATAAATGGCTAATATTCTAGTAATATGCACGCTAAGAAGCAACTAGTTAAGAGATCCTAAAATAAAGTGTTACCCAGTATTTAAACATTATCTTGTCATACCGTATTCATTCATTTACACCAATTACAATTTTACTAGCAAAAGTGCATGCATTTTTTTAATAATATTTAGAGGCCGAGCCCCAAAGGGAACATACTCCTATAGCATTTGTATGCGTTGTTTATTATTATTCCTCCCCAATGGGAGTCTATGGCAGCCCTATGAAGGGAACCTTGGCCAATTATGAAATTTGGTACACTTGTAGTAATGGCCATTAATAGTGATCTGACCAACTTTGGACTTCCTATGACCAACTCAGTCCAAACATTCACTTTTCAAGCATTTATAACGTTTGAACCCGTTGTTCTAGAAAAAACGAAACTCAGTCCACCTGATTACTCTCCTCCTGCTGATCACATTCAATGGCTTACATTAAGACTCCACCCATTATTAGTCATTTTGAAAAGTACAGTTTTTTCAATTCTTCTAAATTGGTCCAATTCTTCCAAAAATTGGCAGATATGATCTTTGGACCGAGCCACATAGAAATGACCGAACAGAATTGTTTGACCTAGTGCTAAAAAAAGATAATGATGTTGTGAACTTAAAGGATTAGTTCACTTTCAAATGAAATGTCCTTATAGTTTACTCACCCCCATGTCATCCAAGATATTTATGTATTTCTTTCTTCAGTGGAAAATAAATGAAGGTTTTTGATGAAAACATTCCAGGATTAGTATCAATATAATGAGTTTCAATGGACTCCAAATGATTGAAGGTTTCAGTGCAGCTTCAAAGGGCTATAAACGATACCAGACGATGAATAAGGGTCAAATCTAGCCAAGCGATTGCTCATTTAAAAAATAAAATAAAATAACACACAGATGCTCGCCTGTTCTTCACCTAATACGTAATGGCGTTGAAAAGCTCACGCTTGACGTAGGCTCCATCTCATCTTCTCCTCCAAGTTCAAAATCGCCCGACATCGTTGTTTTATCTCGTAAACTCGTTGAGTTGTAACTCATTTTTTTGTAAACGGCGTTTGACTTAGTATTTGCACGTTCAACTTGTAAACACAGACTCGGTACTTCCGCCTACATCAAGCGCTACCTTTTAAACGTTATTATGTATTCGTGAAGTCTGGGATGTGCATAACAGAACAGACGAGCATTTGTATGTTTATAAAGCGTATACATTTATTATATTTTTTTAAATGACCGATCGTTTCGTTCCCTTATTCATCGTCTGGTATGGTTTAAGCCCTTTGAAGCTGCACTGAAACCTTCAACCGTGTGAAACTCACTATATTGATACAAATCCTGGAATGTTTTCATCAAAAACCTTCATTTCTTTTCGACTGAAGAAAGAAATAGTTAAACATCTTGGATGACATGGGGTGAGTAACTCCAGGAATTTTAATTTGAAAGTGAACTAATCCTTTAACAAGGTTGACCCGAAATTGGTTCAAAGCCTGTATCTTGGCCAAACTTTGATCAGTCAAAATGAAACTTGGTACGCTTCATCAACACTATGATCTAGGCGCCTATGCCAAATTTGGGGACAGCGCCACCTACGGGTCATGAGATACCAAAAATGTCTATATTGGCTAATAACATTAACATTTATGCATTTAGCAGACGCTTTTATCCAAAAAGACTTCAAGTTACAATCTCTAAATTTAGTCAGCTCTTGCTTTCCCTGGGAATCGAACCCATGATCTTGGCGTTGCTAGCACCATGCTCTACTATTTGAGCTACAGAAAAGCTTTTGAACAATTAGTCAGAATCATAATCTTGGTGTCTTGGGGACATATTTACTAAACTGGGCAAATTAGCGCGAGAGCACATTTCAAAAACAACGTGATTTTCTGCATCATTAGTTGTTGCAAATACACAGTGATGTATGTTTGTTAAAGATTATAATTAAAATTGCAATGAGCACAGACATTTAAATATTCTATATATGCAGTATATACTGTATTTGTGTATGTGTGTGTGTGTGTGTATATATATATATATATATATTACTGTAGTAATAGTTCAAAAGTAGTTTAATTGAATAATAATAATTATTAAAAACCCTTTCATCCAATAATCTGAATTTAGATCTGTCTCGTGTTTCCTTTAGCTCTCCGCATATTAAACTCATTCCTCACTTATATATATTTTCCTCAGAATATGTTTAGGTGTAACGCTTTATTTACTTTCAGTAAATCAAAGTAGTTGCTATAGCTAAATATAGCTATTATATTTGATTGTAATTATGCTACATTATAAATCATTGGAGAGTTTATGGGTGGTCTTTAGTTCGTAACCCCGTATTTTCTTTGTATTCTCCTCTCCTCACGTTCAGGTCGTCCCCTATCATCATTTTCTCTTCACAAACCCCTTCCCCCCAAACACACACACACACACACACACACACACACACACACACACACACACACACACACACACACACCACACACACACACACATACACATCAAGAGCCAAACCGCAGACCAAGCCCCAGAACGATCCCGTCTCTGACTCTCACTGCGCAGGCTTCAGGCCACGACCACAGAGTCACTTTATGAAGTATTTCTTCTCCAAATACTGAGCGCTTCCCGTGCTTTTCCCATGACTTACTTGCTAACAGTGAGGTTACACAGGTTTGGTGGTCATAGCTTGTGTTTAGATGAAAATGCCCATTAGTCAATAGTGTTAAAAGATCATTTCACATTTTACTGGCAAAAAATGACTTGCAAATTTCTAATAATATTTAAACACTATTTTATGTTGTCATTAATTCATTTTACTGTAATAAATATTCTAATATTTAAACATTTCATCTTGAAATATTCATTAAGTTGAATTTTCACAATTTTACATTTTAGTGACAAAAACTAAATAATAATAATTTTAAACATTATTTATTCAGGTCATTTTCATTAGTTTTAGACTTTTGTATTTTTAGTTTATTATAAAACTTGACATTATATTTTAATAATATTTTAACATTGTTTTGAGATGTCATAGTCAGCCATTTACAGCACTTAAAAAATATGAGTTATTATTTTATAATATTTAAACATATATTATGTTATTCAAGTCATATTCATTGGTTTTACACCATTGTAAGTTTCACTGACAAAAAATATGAAATTTGTTTACAATATTTAACATTATCATCATGTCATATTCATTAATTTTGCATTTAACTGACAAAAATGATTTAATTGTTTACTATACATTTTCTTTTACATTTATTAAATAACATACAGTATGTCAAACAAATAAATTAATCAACATAAACCAGAAATATTACTATCTTGCTGGGTCTGCAATGTCTAAATTAAAATAATTGAAATGCATATTTTCATCTCATCTTCATTATTGTCAATGAATAGTTAGTTAAATGAAATCGAAGGTCAATTTACAATATGGCATTGTTTTAAAGCGTGAATCATAATACCGGTCTTCCCTGTTTCTGGGTCAGTTTGACGGCACGATCCTCCTCATCACGCTGCTGGTGCTGTTTCTGTTGCTGGCTCTGCTGTTCATGTGGTGGTTCTGGCCGCTTTGCTGCACTGTAGTAAGTCATCGCCTCATTTACCCTAAATATCAGTCTTCATACGCTCTCACAACACATCTATGGATTTGCGGTAAAGACTACAGTTGAGTGATTTAAGATGGAAAAGTGGTCAGTTTGTCTCAAGCGAGGTCATGCTTTAACGTGTGTTTTATGTGTATAATGTGACTTGTGGTTATGTGATTATTTGACACATCTTTCCACAGGTGATCAAGGAACCTCCACCGCCTCCACCTCCAGAGCCAGTGAGTTACAGCTTTATCTGCTACTGAAGCATGAGATATCACAGACGGAGCACGATGATACATCTTTATGTGAAGTGATGAGAGAGACTGACTGACCTGCATCTGATACAGCATTCATTCTTCAGCTCAATCTCATATTCAATTCAAGACTATTTGTGTAGCGCTTCTCACGATACAATCATTGCAAAGCAGCTTTACGGGAAATTCAATAGATTTATATTGCAGAAACGTCATATATTTAACTTATGGTAAAATATGGTTAATTCTGTATATTGTCTGAGGGGTTGTTCTCAGGTCATCTCGGATCATCCAGACTGAAGCTGGTGTAATTATGGGATGTTAATCCAGAAACAGAGAAACAATAGAGACATAATTAGCGTATGACACTCACTGTGAGACAGTAATACAAACCGTGAAGCAGTTCTGTTATCAGCAGAATATCACTCTCCTCTTAGCCAATCAGATTTGTGTTTATATTTATATCTATAGACAAATACATAAACAGATATAGATGTGTGTGATACTAAAATCATTATTATAAATAAAATAATCCAAATATTGTCAACTATTTTATATTATTTAAAAATATATATTATATTATTTTCTAAAATGTTATTACATTTTATGTGAAAGAAAATAAAATAAAATAATCCAAATATTGTCAACTATTTTATATTATTTAAAAATATATATTAAATTATTTGCTAAAAAAAAAAAATATGTGAAATAAAATAAAATAATCAAAATATTGTCAACTATTTTTATTATTAAAAAAATATATAATATTATTTTCTAAAATGTTATTACATTTTATCTGAAATAAAATACAATAAATTAAAATCAAATCAAAATATTGTCAACTATTTTCTATTATTTAAAAAATATATTATATTATTTTCTAAAATGTTATTACATTTGATGTAATATTAATTCATTTTACACTATTTTACGTGGTAAAAAATGACATGTAATTTTAAAATAAAATTTAATATTATTTCATCATGAAAACTCTATTTATGACATAATTAGAATTTCGTAGAAAGTCAAGATTTTTCATAATATACACCATTTGCAGCCTATTTATCATGTATTTATTTTATAAAAACATATAGCTTCTTTTTTATTTTGGAAGAAATGAGTTAAACAAAAAGCAAGATAAGACGTTATGTATTATGAAGTCGTCTGTGTCTCAATCCGCTCCCTCGCTCAGTAGTAAGTCACTACATAGTGAGGTCATGTTGGTTTGTTAGTGGCTCACAGTAAGTGTGACTGTAGTTAACTCACGAGCAGGCATGTTTCAGCTCATCGTCTGTATCTAAACCACAGCAGAGCTAAACGAGCTGAACGTGAGATTCATAACGAGACTTATCATATGATTATGAGTGTAACAACATCGACGCTAAAGTAGAAGTGTTTGTTTTTCTCCAGGAGTCAGAGGATGAGGACGGGATGCCGAAGAAGAAGTGGCCCACGGTGGACGCCTCATATTACGGCGGTCGAGGCGTCGGAGGAATTAAACGCATGGAGGTGCAGTGGAAGAAAAATGATTATTATTGAAATAATAAATTCATAACACTCTCTGAACTTCACTAAATAACATGTAGCTGTTGGGAGAATAATTGTCATGTAGTGATAATATACAAGACGTCTCTTCTGCTCACCAAGGCTGGATTTATTTGATCAAAAATACAGTAAAATTATGAAATATTATTAGAATGTAAAATAGCTGTTTTCTATGTGAATATGTGTTAAACTGTAATTTATTTCTGTGTATTTTCAGCATCATTACTGCAGTCTTCAGTGTCACATGATCTTCAGAAATCTCTGTGCTAAGTTATTATCATTTATTATTGGTGCTTAATTATTAATAATACTTCTTCGTATTAATATTAATATGTTTCTGAAGCAGTTTTTGCATATTGTTTGATAAATCAAAAGTTCAAAAGAACAACATTTATTTGAAATAGAATACAAATTAACAGTTTTCATAATTTTACTGCATCCTTGCTGTATTAATTTCTGTATTTGTTTAGGATATGAAGCAGCAAAAAAAATATTCACATTGATAATAATCAGAAATGTTTCTTGAGCAGAATATTATTATGATTTCTGAAGATCATGTGACACTGAAGACTGCAGTAATGATGCTGAAAATACATAAATAAATTACAGTTTAACACATATTCACATAGAAACAGCTATTTTGCATTATAATAATATTTCATAATTTTTACTGTATTTTTGATCACATAAATGTAACCTTGGTGAGCAGAAGGAAACATATATTTAAATTGTAATTATTCCAAACTTTTGACTGGTATTGTATATAATTAATAGATATCAGATGTATAACACAAAGTGATTTTAAGCTGCTAGAAGTGAAACGTCTCAGAAGGACGCCGAACGCTGCGTGTGCTGAAGAGCTGTAGATATGATGTGACACGTTTCTGAAGATATGATCTGATGTTTTTGTCTCTGCTCCAGGTTCGCTGGGGAGGCAAGGGCTCTACCGAGGAGGGAGCCAAGCTGGAAAAACCCAAAAACGCTGTCATAAAGATGCCCGAGCAGGAGTTTGAACCCTTCGAACCCAAGCCCAGAAAGCCAAACAGGAAGCCCGCTCGAGACAGGAAGTGGTATTCTCCCATCAGGGTAACTGTCACTGTCATTGTTTACTGAAGCTGCTGGTGTCCAAAGCACATTGAAAGTGTTCTTATCTCCTGTTCAGGGTAAACTCGACGCGATCCTGGCTCTCTTCCGTCGTGGATATGATCAGGTTTCTCTTATGAGGCC
Source organism: Oxygymnocypris stewartii (assembly GCA_003573665.1). NCBI lineage: Eukaryota > Metazoa > Chordata > Actinopteri > Cypriniformes > Cyprinidae > Oxygymnocypris > Oxygymnocypris stewartii. The sequence continues at coordinate 13,226 of QVTF01005007.1, read as the reverse complement.
ACAACCGGGAGATCATGTGAGTATGTAGATGATCAAAGAGTCGAAGCGTTATCTTTCATGCAGAAGTATGATGTCAAACAAACTCCTCCAACAACAAACAGTGTGACCGAAAGCTTTCGAGACATGCGTCTTAACCTCATAAATCATAAAACCTCTTCGTCTCGGCCAGACGTCTCCTCACCTTTCATTTGTGCACCTGCATCAAATCAGAAACCGTAAAACTGACATAAAACCCAAACGCAGACGCTTTCCAGACAGAGCAGACACATGGTTTGATGTTATCGGATCTGATTTACAGTTTCAAACCTTTTTAACCCATTTAATCACACATTTAATTTATAAACACCGACTGATGTTTTAGTGCAATTCCTGCAAATATGGGAAAAAATAACTGTCTCAGTGAAATATGTGCAGTGTCACATGATCCGTGCAGAGTGTCACATGACCAGAGCAGAGTCTTGAGAAGATGATAACTGCATCAAAGCTCTGAAACGAAAGACTAGTAAAGCATGTTAACATAAAGATATGACAGAGATTTTTGGCACACATTATCTTTAGGGTGTCTAGTATTGATTTATGCTTTCGGATATATTTATTTTTGTCGAGTGTGGTCATAGAGTGAGAAAACATCACAATAGTGTGATAACAGTGAACTTAGGTATACAATATAAAGCCAGTTGCAGTTGACACTTAATTGTTGCAATGACACCCAATTAAAAATAAAAAAAAAGTACAATAATGATGTTGTAATACTCGGTGCACACACGAGGAGGACGCATGAACACGCAGACGAGGAGTAAACTCAAATAATAGTCTTTAGACAAACGAGGCTGATACAGACAGGAGAGTAACGAGTAGACCACACGAAACTGAACGAGCAGGAACTAATACACACAGGTTAATGAGGAACAGACTTAACTAATAATCACACTAAACCAGGACAGGAAACAAACCATATAAGGACACAAGAGGCGGGAACACATGACACACACCACAGAGGACTGACAGTAGCATTGATATACAAATGATGTAATATTTTACTAAAATATTGAATATGCGGTGATGTTTTTTATCTCAATGTTGCATAAGGTGTTTTACTGCATAATAGTAACCCTAGAATGTGATCAAACTGGGCTAGAATCAATATATAGCCATTTTTATGACTGCTGAAACGTGATTTCAGTACACACTTTATCCCACTATTGTGACACTATTTTTCACACCGCTTTAAAAAAACACATGATTTGGATATTTTGATGTCTGGGAAAAAATGTGTTGAGAGCATCTGCTAAATGAGCAGTCGTTAAGCCGTGTATAATCAATGCACACTGGTTTAATGTCCTGGAGCGAACGCTTGCATGACGTAAGGAATGCTTTTCACCTCCTCGCTCTGTGGTTTGTGACGAGAGACCTGAAGAATGCCCAGACGGACTCGTTCTGTCAGAGGATGGAAAACTAATCATATATCCAGCAGTGTGGACGAAGAACCCGCTGCAGCTACACGCTCTGAAGTTGTGCTTAAGAAAGTGTTATACTAGATAAATACTATTAGTAGTATTGATTATTTCATTAGTTATATATGCAGTGCCACACTATAAACGTTTGTTATAATGCATCTGAAAGCACATGAAGGATGCATTTATTTCATCAAAAATGCACTGAAATATTATCGTGAACATGGTTATTATAGTTAACTAAAACATAATACTAAAAATTAATCAAACTAAAAATGAAATGTATAAAAGTGAATATATAATAGAATAAATACAAAACGTTTTCAGCTGTTATATACAAATATATCAAAAAACATAACTTTACTAAAACTTTCAAATTAAAACTGAAGCAGAAAATACAGCAGGTAAAAATTAATTCTAGATATTTATAATAATATAACGTCATATAGTATATTTCAGGTAGTTGCCAAAGCAACATTTCTTGTTTTTATTTAATTTAAAATAATTAAAACTCAAACTGAAATAAAGATTTATAAAAAAAACTATATATATATATATATATAAAAAACACAACAAAATTACTAAAGCTTTAAAAAAAAAATGCATAACATACAAAAATTAAAAACTCATTCAAAATATTAAAAAAATACTTTTAATAATAATTCTATCACAATGATACTGAAATAACCCTGATTGTGAATTATTTTGACACTGTTTTCTATTTTAATATTAGTCATATTTAAGAGTAAAACTATTACCAGAACAAAAAGCATGTTTCTGTTGAATTATTAATTAATTATATATGCACTACCGGTCAAACATTTGGAATAATTATGTTTTTGTTATGAATTGATTTGATCAAAAATACAATAATATAGTAAACGGGGTTATTAGACATAACTATAATCATCGTTACATGATATCAAATAAACATGAACGGTGTAAACGGCATAAAGAGGACATGAAATATACCCAGCGGTTGAAAACCAGGTCATGGCGATGCGTTCTCTCTCTGTTCTTTCCTCGGGTCTTGTGTGTGAGGAGTGTTGCTTCACACTTCTTCTGTAGTGTATCATTATCTGGGTTTCTCATGTGTTCCCTGATAAGTGCCTCCGTGTCCCGTAATGCTTTCGTCTGACGTCAAAGCTTTAGGTTTTGAGTTTGAGAAGAAGCTCGTACACACACAACAGACACATCAGAGCAGTACGAGATCTTTATGACCCCCGCTCGAGCTGCTGCTGTGTCCGGAGCAGTGTCGGGGGGGTAACGCATTACAAGTAACGTAATAATATTACTTTATAAAGTATCTTTCCCCGACACTGATCAGGAGGAACACCTACTTCACGTCATTATGTGGCTTTAATATTTAATAACTCATGTGCCTTTCATAATGTGAGGTAAAGTGAAGCTGAGCATTGAGCTTGATGACCTCGACCGGAAAAAGGAAAGGGGGGGGGGGGTGTTTCTCTGGAATAACATGCATTTATGAATCATGCACAATAAGGCCAGGAATATTCGTTTGGCAAATCAACATAGTTTTGATTTCATTGTATTACATTTGAAAATAACATTTTGAAGCACTTGAATCATACAAACAAAAAAATATTAAGTAAATAGTTATGATTATATTTTGAAAATAATATCAAATATGTATAGGTACATTTTCTGTTTTTTAAACACAAAATCCAACTAATTGTACATGTAGTATTTATGTGTGTGATATAATGAATATAATAGTATTTATCACATTATAAAAGGAAATGAGACCAAGAATATTATCATGTAATATTAATAATCTTTCATTTCCTCTTTCATTTCAATTATTGTATTTATTTTATAACACACACATATATACAGTACATATATAATTATTTAATATTCCATTAATGTGCAATATAATAATACAAAATTATAACTATAACAACAATAATATAACACTATATGTGAAATTATGAAAGTAATATGAGCTGTAAGTTGTGCACAGTAATACCAGAAGTATCTATTAATAAAGTAATTAGGACATATGCTCATGTTTTATTAAAGTTGTAGTTGTTTTAGTGCAAGTCAAACTTCATTCAAGTGAGAAACATTGTCATGGCAGCTAGCTGAATTACAAAAATTATACTTATGTTTAAAGTTCATATATGTATTCTTTAAATACACATTTAACATTTCATTTATTTAAAGTAACAAACCCTGGTTAAGGTGCCCAGGCGTTTCTTCGAGCAGCGTTCGGGTTATAGAGGACTCGCAGAGTCTTTCCATGATGCATCATTTACAGTCCTCAGTGATTTCATCTGTGGAGAGCACAGAGAGAGAGTGTGTGTGTGTGTGTGTGTGTGTGTGTGTGTGTGTGTGTGTGTCCACTGCTCCAGCTGTGTGTGTGTGTGTGTGTGTGTGTGTGTCTGTGTCTGTGTCTGTGTGTGTGTCTGTGTGTGTGTGTGTGTGTGTGTGTGTGTGTGTGTGTGTCTGTGTCTGTGTCTGTGCGTGTGCGTGTGCGTGTGCGTGTGCGTGTGCGTCTGCGTGTGCGTGTGCGTGTGCGTGTGTGTGTGTCTGTGTCTGTGTCTGTGTCTGTGCGTGCGTGTGCGTGTGCGTGTGCGTGTGTCTGTGTGTGTGTCTGTGTGTGTGTCTGTGTGTGTGTCTGTGTGTCTGTGTGTGTGTGTGTGTGTGTGTGTGTGTGTGTGTGTGTGTGTCTGTGTGTGTGTGTGTGTGTGTGTGTCTGTGCGTGTGTGTGTGCGTGTGTCTGTGTGTGTGTGTGTGTGTGTGTGTGTGTGTGTCTGTGCGTGTGCGTGTCTGTGTCTGTGTCTGTGTGTGTGTGTGTGTGTGTGTGTGTGTGTGTGTGTGTCTGTGTGTGTGTGTGTGTGTGTGTGTGTGTGTGTCTGTGTCTCTGTGTCTGTGCGTGTGCGTGTGTCTGTGTGTGTGTGTGTGTGTGTGTGTGTGTGTGTGTGTGTGTGTGTGTGTGTGTGTGTGTGCACGCTAAAGAAAGTACGGCTCAGATTTGGGCGTCATTCTGTTAAACAGGAGCGAGTAATGCTTGCATTGGAGAGCGTCCAGCTCCAGCAGATGAGCTCAGTGTGACGCGCTTCTTCTTCTCTCCTCAGGGTCGATGCATCAACTTCCAGCGAGTCAAAGAGGAGGCGGCGGCGGCCAAAGCTCCTCCTCGAGCTCAGAGCCCAGCTCCACCTCCTCCAGACTACCAGCCCGTCCCCAGCCCCGACAGCACCCCCCCGAACCGAGGACCCCAGCCTCCGCCCGGACCTCCGCCCGCCCGCGTCCCACCCGGTCCCCCGCCGACCCGAGCCCCGCCGAGACCCTGAGAGAAACATCCAGCCCTCGACCCAGCGTAACAAAACCACACTTACAGAATGTACTTAAAGTGCACTCATTTTATACTTAAGATACTAAAAATGATTCTTAAGATTGACTAAGTGTACTCAACTGTGTTATTTTGGCACACCGTGAATATGAACTAAAATGACATTACATTTCATCAATTAGCAGATACTTTTATCCAAAGCGACAATAGAAGCAATCAAAATCAACAAGAGAGCAAGAAAATATCATGACGAGTCTCAGTTACAGCAACTTTATATATGCATATATATATATATATATATATTAGTGCTGTCAAACGATTAATCACATCCAAAATAAAAGGTTTTGTTTACATAATATATGTGTGTGTGTTTATATATACATAATAAATATACAAAGTGCACACACACATACATATATATATAATGTAAATAAAACTTGTATTTTGGATGCAGTTAATCGTGATTAATAGTTTGACAGCACTAATATTAGGGCTGTCAGTCGATTAAATTAAACGCTGAATAAATGTGACTGAAATACCCACAAAAGATGATTTTAAGCTATGTTTGTGTTAAATGAGAAAGAATCAAGTCTTTACAAATTGTAGTTTTAGAAATAAACTGCACAGTTGAGTGCACTTAGTAGAAGTACTAAATAATCATTTTAGTATCTTAAATACAAAAATAGTGCGTGGAAATAAATCACTTTAAGCACATGATAGAAGTGCACTTGTTTTTAGCCTGGGACACTACCCTCCCCCCCCCCCCCCCCCCCCCGATTCGGATGTGCTGTGTCGTTTGTTGCTGGACAGCAAAAAAAAGTAAGAAAAGCAAAAATAAATACCTGTCGTGACAAAAGTTCAACTACTGAGTTATGCGTCGGCAGATTAGGAGATGTAAAGCACGTATGGATCCCATGAGCTTCTGAAGTCACCTGTATCAGATGCTGTGTAGTGCC
>QVTF01005007.1:0-2500 GCA_003573665.1 Oxygymnocypris stewartii | reverse complement strand
AGGACTGCGCCATCTGACCAAGCACAAAGAACTGCGCCATCTGGACAATCACAAGGACTGGACCAACTGACAATCACAAAGGGACTGCGCCATCTGACCAATCACAAAGGACTGCGCCATCTGACCAATCACCAAAGGACTGACCATCTGACCAATCACAGCAGTGGAAGGCGGTGGGCTTAGAGAGACTGATTCTTCGAACGAGTCGTTTTAGGAATCATTTGAAATGAGGTAAAATTAAAGCTATTGTTGAGATACCTAAAGTGTTTTTTGAACTTCGATGTAAACCTGTTTTAGGACACTATTTAAACATATTAGCAACCTTAAATAATGACATAAAAGGGGCACTTTAATAACCAATCACATTACAGCCATTACATCAGTCACCTCAATCGCCGTTTACGGATCCCATAGGAAGAATGAGATGTGCCGTATAAACTGAATCCCACCTATCACAAAAGACCAGTGACTTCTCTATATAAAACTGCATTTTTCTTGTTAAATACTCTAAAAATAGTTAAATCCAAAAGTATTGTTAATGTAAAGCATGTTGAAGATCGGATACGGATTCGAAGCACCACACAGATACGTTTTCTACCTTTATTTACGCTTTGATTTGAAGGAAAACAGCGTGTTGCTGCTGACACAGAATAGCATACGCGGTTTACGTTCAGCGGATATTCTCCAAAATGGCGCTATAGGGTGACGCGACGAATTTAATAAAGTCGTTATTTTTTATTTCTTTGCACACAATAAGTATTTTCGTAGCTTTGTAAAATTACGGTTGAACCACTGATGTCACGTGGATTATTTTACCGTTACTGAACATTGCATTGCTGTCTACGGAGAGCTCTCAGAATGCATCAGAAATATCTTAATTTGTGTTTTGAAGATGAACAAAGGTTTTATGGGTTTGGAACACATGAGGGTGAGTAATTAATGACAACATTTTCATTTTGGGGTGGAGTAACCCTTTAAATGATGAGCTGTTTGCTCTAAAAAGCTGTTTATTCGGCGTAGTGACGCCTCTCCTCCATTGACATCCATTAAAAAACATAGCCTCTTGTTTTCTTTCCCATGGAAGCATTAGCGTTAGCATTAGCCGTTACGCTTTTTCAGCTAAAGCTTGCAGGCTTGCCTTCTAGTAGCTTTGCCATTAAACAAGCACTGTTTGAAAACGAAACTGTTGTTCCAAAGGAGAGCAAATGGGGAATTCAGGCTTTAAAATGTGACCAAAAACAATCATAAGGGTCATTTTCTTTTATTGAGATTTCATCTGATCATCATAGGACAATATTTGGCTGAGATACAGCTTTTAGAGAATCTGAGAGTGCAAAAAAATAAACAATATTGAGAAAAACGCCTTTACAGTCGTCCAAATGAAGTTCTTAGCAATGCTTATGTCTAATCAAAAATTAAGTTTTGATATATTAACAGAAGAAAATGAACAAAATATTTTCATGGAGCATGATCTTAATATCCTAATGATTTTTGGCATAAAATACAAAATTATACTTTTGACCTATACAATGTATTATTGGCTATTGCTACAAATATACCTGCTTGCTGCTTATGACTGCTTCTGTGCTCCGGTCTCACAAATGACAAACAAAGAAAGCTTAGTAATTTAGCTTCTCAAATGTCAGACACGATAGCAGGCGTTATTTTTTCCGGTCTCTCTGTGGTCATACGCAGCAGGCCGAGCTGTAAATCCCCCCTCGTCTCTGTTTATGCACGGCCTGACCGCGTCCACCGACACTCGCTGATATTTTCTGCTCAAAAACCCCGGGCCAAGGGAATGTGCTGATTGTCAGGCTTTTTGGAGCCGTTCTCACATTGCAACCCATCTGCGCTCCTCTGGCCTGCTGTTTGGATGCCCTTGTCTCCAAGGAAACACACAAAGACACAGATGTTTCTCGGTTAGCCAAAGCAATTTGTGAGGACAGACGGAGCGCAGAAGACAAGTATAGAGAGCAGTCTGACGAGATGTTTTGGAGTGGAAACACTGTAATCAAGACGTGACATGAACCCAGCAGAAAGCCTTCACCAGGAATGTGAGCGTTTACATCAAGACATTTGCATAATGTCTGGCTTGTCTGGGGTCTATTTATGAAAATACTTGGATGCAAGTCTCAGCTTTTTCCTGCGAATAATTACTCTCTGCTTAATAACAGCGAGTCTTAAAGCGTTCTTACTTCTCAGCATTGGAAAGGTTGTCTTCAGGTATATTCTCTGATTATCCAAATCCCATGCCGGCTGAGTGTGTTATTTATTAGCATCACTAAAACACATTAAAAAATGATCAAGTTTCATAATGCTTTATCATAAATTATTAGTTCAGAAAGTTTAGCAAAGTTGCACCACATGACATTTTCTCAACTAACATTGGCTTGTCATAAAAAGGGCAAATTATCTGATAAAACCTTGTCAAATTGGGTCATCTGTATGATGTCATTTCCTGTTTTATAATTTAAATTTAATTAATGTAAAAATGTCATGT
>QVTF01005006.1:27500-29711 GCA_003573665.1 Oxygymnocypris stewartii | reverse complement strand
TACATTTAATTTTGCTGAAATGTCTGAAAAGTGTTATTGTTCTGTTTCTGTGCTCTGAGATCCCCTGCTTGGTTGTTAGATGTCGCCTGTTTAAACCCATCAGTATTTTTTGTTGTAATAATTGCTACATTTTACGTAGATTAGACTAAACGTCTTATTAGAAATGAATGAATTAATAAATAAATAACCAGGAATGATCAATGAGGCATTAATTACTAATTGGCTATGATATAGGCTACGTGATTAACTTTAGTATAAGAAATATGGCAAAATAATAATTAATCACAAGTAATTTGATTTACAAAGCCTAAAATAGTTTATAGGCAGATTATGAATAAAAAACCCTCTCTTTAAAACTTTTGTTTTAATCCAGGAACCTAAACGCTTTTATTCAACGGAAGGCTACTTCTTGTTTATTATTTTAAGAAGCTATTATGTTAGAACTATTTTTCTAAATAAGGAAAAAACAAACTTTTCATTTTTAAAATGTATTAACTGAGATGTTATTTTCAAACGCTGCGTTCTTTTCCGAAAACATTGAATACACTATTTCCTGAAGGTAGTAATGAAGGTAGTCCCTCACTTTTTTCTTTTTTCGCGAGTCTGTTTGTTAAAGCACGCTGATGTCGCGTCGCGTCGCGTCGCTGGCGCTTGGCTCGCTCTGTTTGGAGCGCTTTAATCGGAGCGGCCGATAGCGGATCGTAATGGAGCAGCGTCTCTAATCGGGTTTATTTTCTGGATGGGGGAGCATGAATGTCTTTCAGCCGCTCTCGCTATTTGTAAACGGAACCTGCCTCGAAATCAATCAGAGCTCTAGGAACACTTCGATTTATAAGCCAGCCGTATTTGAAGAAGAAACGGGGAAAGGTCTTGGTCAGATCACATCTAGCTTGTTTCGTTTAATCCCTACTGCAGCCTTTTCTCTTTATATTCAAACACACACATACACACACTCATACATGCTCTCATTCACACTCAAACATAAACTTGCCCTATGCATCATTTAATTGTATGCATGCTTTGTACATAACTATTACTGTAAATCAGTAGCTGCAGTTGACAAAGTTTTTGAAATTCAAGATAAACTGATCAAAAAAAAATCTAAGTGATGCATTTTTTAGAACTTAAATAAGCCCTTCCAGAGGAAGAAACATTTTATACTCAAGTTTCAACTCAGTTTTTTGTATTTCACTGTTTCTTTTGCAGTGGGTATAAACACATACTTTTTATTTAAACACGAGATTAAGCTAAACTGGCTTTGATTCACAAATAACTATTCATTTAGCAGATGCTTTTATCCAAAGCGACTTACAAATGAGAAATATGTACGCACACCTAATTTTAAATGCACATCTTTAAAAATCTATTTAGCTAGTTGGCTCCATGACTTCATCACTTCATTGCTCAAGGGTATTTAAATAATGAACTGTAACTGAAAGACACATAAGGGGGAAAAAAGAAACTAAAACATTAATAGAAAGGAAAAAGAAAAGGAGGTGAAACAGAAAACCAAATGAGTAAAAAAACAGGTTTACTAACCCACCTCTCAGAAATCTAACAGGAAAATCACTCACTAAAGGATTTCTTTTCAAATATGAAAATGCAGGTTTTTTTTGCATATTGCCTTGAGAAAATGAAAATGACATGTAGCTGGGTTTTAATTTTCTGTTAGCTGAATTTATGTATTTAATAATGTCTGTTAGGTCTGTTTGATATTGCCTTCTCGGATGTATTTAAGATCCATTACCCTGTAGCTTGGATTAACAGACACCCCCAGTTCTTTTGTGTGTGTAAATGTGTGTTTGTGTGTTCCCCTTCTGAAGCAATCAGTATGTTAATATGACAGATTGACTGGATTACCTCGTAGACTTCTGCACTGAAATTATGATAAGATACTGAATTCTAATGAATATATACAGTACTAGAATGGAGAAATATTGGTATCCAAAAGTCTAAGCCCACCAAGGAGGTCCATTCCACCACCCACTGTGCAAAAAAGACACACAACAACGATTATAGACAGACAGACACAAATAGACAGACAGACACAAATACGAACTTGGGTGAGGAGGTCATGTGCAGTTCTCTAGGTGACCACCAGGATGGTCTGATAAAGAGGAGAGGAAGAGACTGCATAATCATAACCTTCAGGTCAACACACACACACACACACACACACACACACACACACACACAACACAAACACACACA
>QVTF01005006.1:0-25000 GCA_003573665.1 Oxygymnocypris stewartii | reverse complement strand
CAACTCACTCAACCATTACTGTGGCGCTCGGTGCATGTGTGTGTGTGTGTGTGTGTGTGTGTGTGTGTGTGTGGTAATATCTTCCCTCCCTCTTACTGCTCAGGCAGAAAACACACTAATATGTGGGCTGCAAGTGAGGTTTGAGTAAATAAGCCGTATGACTAACTCTGCTCTCTTGTTAATGAGGGAATTTTCTGCATGCTCATTTTGGTGAGCTTTTCATGGCTGTGCTCATACAGCACACCTTATCTAAACTAAAGCAGTTAGACACATGAAGCGGAGCACCTAAAACCCCCTTAACCTTGGGAAAAATCTCTATAATGCACAACATTGCTTGATAAAAAACCAGCAAGAGCAATATATGTGACATCAGTGTTCAATAAATGTGTTCATTAATAATCTAAGACAGCATTAATTTATGAATATTATTACAATTTCCAATACATTTTCTTTCGGTTAATAAGAATATTGATATTATTAATAATATCATCTATCAATACTATCGTAATATACACTATCATTCAAAAGTCAATAAGATTTTGTTTTTTATTTATGAGAAATGTAAACTTTTATTGAACAAGGATACATTAAATGTGTCGAAATACAACACCCCCCCCCTAAAAACAATATATATATATATAAATGATGCAACAGATTTATATTAATGCTACCATATCTCAAATGAATACTGTTCTTTTTAAATTTCAGTTCATCAAAGAATTAAAAAAGTACTAGTTTTCACAAAATATTAAACAGCACAACTGTTTTGAACAATGATAATAATAAATGTTTCTTGAGTACCTAATCAGCATATTATAATAATTAATATGATATATATATATATATATATATTACAGTTTTTAATAAATGTATTATTACTAATTAATTAAAATGAATAATATATAATATTTTTTTAAAATATTAATAACTTTGACGATTATTCCACCACCATTCGCATAAATATAGGCTGTTTACACTTGCCATGTATCTTAGGCAAGGCAAGGCAAGGCAAGTTTATTTATATAGCACATTTCATACACATTGGTAATTCAAAGTGCTTTACATAAAAGAAAGTGAAATAATCATTCACAGCAATAAAAACAAGAAGTTAAAAATAATAAAACAAGGAATTATACAATGATATAGAAATTGATTTAAAATGAGATTTAAAACAGTTAAATAGAAAATGATTATACATAAAATAATGCAGTCAGTTCGGACGTAGCACAGCGCTCATTCAACAAATGCACAGCTAAATAGATGAGTTTTGAGACCGGATTTAAATGTTGCTAATGTTTTAGCACAGCTGATCTCTTCTGGAAGCTGGTTCCAGCTGCGGGCGGCATAATAGCTGAAAGCGGACTCCCCTTGTTTTGTGTGAACCCTTGGTATTTCTAACTGACTCGATCCTAATGATCTGAGTGGTCTGTTAGGTTTATATTCAGTGAGCATATCTGCATGTATTTAGGTCCTAGGCCGTTAAGTGATTTATAAATGATTAAAAGTACTTTAAAATAAATCCTGATTGTACTGGAAGCCAGTGTAAGGACCTGAGACTGGTATGATATGATCAGACTTTCTGGTTCTAGTCAGAATCCTGGCAGCAGCGTTCTGGATGAGCTGCAGATGTCTAATGGTCTTCTTTGGAAGGCCGGTGAGGAGACCATTACAATAATCCACCCTGCTGGTGATAAAGGCATGAACAAGTTTCTCCAAGTCATGACTGGAAACAAAACATCTAATTCTTGCAATGTTTTTGAGATGATAGTATGCTGATTTAGTTACTGATTTGACATGACTACTAAAACTAAGGTCTGTCTCCAGAATCATCTTAATAAGTATCTGGAAAAGCATATGTTCTAACTCTCTGTTTATCTTGCCTGGTGATATACAGCTCTTGATCTGTCTGCTCCACAGGTACTATGAGACAGGCAGCATCAGACCAGGGGTGATCGGAGGCTCCAAACCAAAGGTTGCTACACCCAAAGTCGTTGACAAAATCGCTGATTACAAACGCCAAAACCCCACCATGTTTGCCTGGGAGATCCGAGACAGACTGCTGGCAGATAGAGTGTGTGATAACGACAGCGTGCCCAGCGTCAGCTCAATCAACAGGTGTGTGTGCATTGTAAAAATCATCCATTTAACTTGACACAAACATTTCTGTCTATATGATGTCCATTTGATCAGTCGAATTCATTATTAGTTGTTGAATTCACTTTGTTTTTCTTAAAATGTAAGGGGATAAAATATAAGATTGTATTGTGTTGAAATATCTGTTTTCCGAATGTGTCTGTGGTATTGCTTGACTTTACTAACAAGAATAAAATATATTTGTGTACAACACTGTTTAAAAGGTTGAGGTCAGTAAGATTTGTCTTTTTAAATTAATACTTTTATTGAGAATGGATGCATTAAATTGAACAAAATGACAGTAAAGCCATTTATAACATTTTATCAAAAAACATATTTCAAATAAATGTTCTATTAGTCAAACAATCCTGAATTTTTTTATCACACTTTCCACAATATTAAGAAGCACAACTGTTTTCAACATGGATAATAAAATAAACGTTTCTTGCCATGCAAATCATCATGTTAGCATGATTTCTGAAGAATCATGTGACACTGAAGGCTGGAGAAATGTTTGCTGAAAATTCAGCTTTGCCACCACAGGAAAAAATTACATTTTAAAATATAGTAAAATAGAAAACAGTTATTTGAACTTGCAATAATATTTTAAACATGAATGTTTTTACTCTATATTTGATCAAATAAATGCAGTCTTGGACAGTACTTGAGACATAAGACAAACACATTTAAAAATGTATTACCCCCCAAACTTTATGTGTGCAAACCAATACATTTTTTAAAACAAGCCAAGGTGATCAGTAGATTAGAAAAATGACAGAGCAATGCATGGAGAAGGGATAGAAAGAATGGAGGGAGACGTAGATAAAGGAAAACAAAGCAACTGAGTCAGTGGCGTTAAAAAGAGACACATATTCATGAGCAGTGTCCACTGGTTCAACAGCATGTGTACAATGACAACATTTCTTAGTGAGAGAGAGCAAGAGAGAAAGAAACAGAGGGAGGGAGAGAGAGAGAGAGAGGGGGAGACGAGGAGGAGAGGGGAAAGGTGCTTTGCTTGAGCAGCCATGCAGTAAGTGTGAGACTCTGCTGCCATGTCAGCCTGCATGAGCCACTTCTCTCTCACACACACACACACACACACACACACACACACACACACACACACACACCACACACACACACACACACAACACACACACACACACACACAACACACACACACACACACTTCACGTGTTTGCATACTCATATCAAAGCACATACAGTATCACTGCACCTTGCATGGTAAACCTTAAACACATGGTAATGTCTGTTTGCTCCTACTTTGCTGCAGGATCATTCGCACTAAAGTCCAGCAACCACCTGGCCAATCAGGAGCTATCTCTGCCCACAACTTAGGTAAGAGTCAACTTAACATGTACTTTTGTCATATTCCAAACTACTCAAAATACAGAACTTTAGTTCCTGGCGGGAATAAACATTTTATTTGGATAAAAAAAATAAATGTAGCTTCTGAAAAAAGCTGGTGTTGACATACATCTCAATAAAATGTTTGGGGTAAGTAATTTATCTATTTTTTTATAAATTATTAATTTTATTCAGCAAATACATATTATATTAACCAAAAGTGACAGTAAAGAAATTTCTAATGTTAATTAATATTTTAACTTTCTATTCTTCAAACCTTTCTTTATTCTGTTTATCTATTCATCCATTTCTTTCAAGGATTATTTGAAAAAATGAATCAGGTTTCTACATGCAGCTCAACTTTTTTCAACATTTATAAAACTCTGAAATGTTTCTTGAGCACCAAATCAACATATTAGAATAGTTTTTGAAGGATCGTGTCAGACTGAAGACTGTATAAATATATTAAAATATACAAAATAATAATACACTTTTTTTTGTATTTCTGATCCAATAAATGATCAAATCTAAACTCCGTCTGAGACGGGGAAGCACATATGAGATTATGTCTCAGGAGAAAATAAAAAATATTAAGTTAAATATGAACTCATTTTTGCTCTCCATTTAATTTATTTCCTGAAGGTTTCAACATACCAGTTACCAAATAACACTTAGGCAAGCAGTGCTGTTTCTCTCTGAGACATTGAGGGGGACTGAGATTTGAGATTTTTAAACATTTACTGCACTGTATTGCAATCAATCTCCCAATCTTTAATGTTTGATTAAATGCTTGAATCTATACCGTTGTTCTGACAGTGAAATGACCCCAAAAACCAAAGGACAATCTCCAAAAATGGTCTGAGATCAGTTTTAGAGGAAAACTCCCGTTGGCAGTTAATAAAGTATTGAACTGTCAGTAATCTTCATAATCGCACACCTCCACTTAATCTAAATTAATTTTGCATGCACAACGCTTGCCAGTTCTCCGTCTCCTTCAGATTATGATGATAAATAGTTCTCATACTCAGGCGGAAAATTGAAAGTTAGGGATTTTGAATATAAAGCGTTCGCTTCGGGTTTCTATTCCTCAATGCGAGGAGGAAAAAAAGTGTGAAACAATAAGAGATTCAGATAATTGAAATGATAAATCAAGAGTTAAAAAAAATGGAAGGATATGCATTCATTACATTTTCCACCTGGTTAGCAAACGAGAGCGGCGGGTGAGCAAAGGCGTTTATCTTTTCTCAGAGCGATTTGTTTTTATTTTTTCCCACCTTCTCCATTTTAGCAGTCTGTTGGGATGTGGGATTAGCCTCATCTCTACACCTTAGTGTCCCCTTGGGGCCACTGTACTGTCACTCAGGCTGTACGTCAGCTGACAGGAAGTGAGATAAAGAGGAGAGAGAGAGAGAATGAAGGGTTGACAGAGAGAAGACTTTGTGGCCTTGTCCCCTACCGCCAAGACCTCACAGACAGCCAGACATGTGGAAAAGCTGTTAGCTTGTTAGCGTCTTATCCTTGGGCGGCAGCACGTTACCAAAATTGAGTGACAGCAGGTTTTGGTGAAAGGTCTTTGGCAGGAAAAATGCCAGGCCAAGAACCATGAAAGGAAAAGCAAAACTCAAGAACATACTACACATAAACAAATTATATTGGCCCGGAAGCTTCAAGCGAGCAAAAGCTAGAATTACAGAAAACCCAATACAGTCAATATTATGAGACATTTACACAGCTACATATTTTCTCAGTCCATGCATTAACAGGAATTGAGCCGAAGACTAAAATGGACTAAATAATGGAAGACAACTACTACTTTTAAAATATAAATAATAATACAAAATCTGGAAAAGAAAGCTTTAATAAAGGCATAGTTGACACAAATATAATATTATTACTTACTCAGGGTGATTTTTTTCCTAATATGTGTGACTTAATTTCTTCTTTGAAACATTTACTTCCATTGTATTTTTTGTCAATATAACGCAAGTCAATGGGAACCAAAACTATCCCTTTAGGTTTATTATTATATAATTTAAAAACCTTTGTCTGCCAAATCAAACTTATGTTGTGCATCCCAAAAAGTAATGTGGTACAACCAACATGCAGATGAAAAATCTTAAAACAAGAAATTATATAATAGAAATTACCCCTGCAGAACATCAGGAATGTGTATTAAGGTTTTGGAAAGATTAGTTTGAGTTGTAAAATTGTATTAATTAGTTTGTTAATCATGATATTGATATATTATATTTAGCTTGGGAAAATATTTAAAATATCCAAAAACATATTTAGAAATATTTAAAAACTGTATATTCTGCCCAAAGTGATGGTCCTTTTAGTGCAATGAGCAGCAATAATGGTGTCTACCATGTTCATGGATGCTGTAGAACATTTCTGGTCTTCATTACCTCTCTGTAACTTTCCAGCCTCTACAGTAGCAGTGAGCCAGGTATCTGCAGTAACCAGTGATGCTGTAGGCTCCTCCTACTCCATCAGTGGAATTCTGGGAATTAGCTCACCTGCCGATGCAAGCAAACGGAAGAGAGATGAATGTAAGTCCATATGTGTGCTTTGTTTTCGGGAACTGAAAAGGCCTGGGTTTTGAACATTTAATTCTATGCCAAACTCACTAAACTTAAAGTATTATTAATGTTGTTGCACAACAAAGGGAATTTATTTCATGCAGGACATTTAGTAACTACCAACAGAACAAAAAATCAATTACATCCTGAATTCAAACCTTCGTCTTTCTTTCTTTCTTTCTTTCTTTCTTTCTTATGCACAACATAATTTTAACACACTCACACACATGCACGCAAGCACAGAGAACACAGTTGGAAGTTGCTGAACATTGACAGATGCATCAGAGTAGGTGGGGGATTGCACACCGCTGGCACGTCTTAGATAAACATCTCTATCCAGGGGAGCCACAGCATGTGCATGTGGACGCTCACGCATGTGTGTTTGCGCACATGTGTCTATTAAAAAGCCATTGCTTGGCAGACCCCTGCAGTACATGAGGGAACTCCAGATGTCACCCACATACACACACACACACACACACACACACACACACACACACACACACACACACACACACACACACACACACAAACAGTATGACTTGTATCAGACATCAACAATAGAAGATCCCTTTCTATTTGCTGGCCAGGATTATTTCAGATAAATCTAAAACTGAAACTAAAATTAAACCATGAAAAGTTATTGCTTGAAATAAAATAAACATTAGCAATAAACAATTAAATAAAATATAAAGAACTTTTGCAGAAATTTTCAGCTACAACAATTTTAATTGTTTAATTTGATGCACTAAAGTTTAATTTGATGTTCTAATATAATACAATAATACTTAAGGTAAAAGTAACAACATGAATAAACTATAGACGCAAAGAAACGTAAGTTGATATGCTAACAACTGGTTTAGGAGAACACACACACACACACACACACACACACACACACACACATCAACGTTCATCCAAGCTCCAATTAGGCCGACGTCTGCCACTTTAATTAATGCAACACATCACATCCAACAGGGAAGGAGGGGCGACTAAATGAATTTGTGTGCTTAATTGACATGGTGAAACTGCGGGTGGTCAGAGCTGTGATGTTTTGCAGTATGTGAGTGTGTCAGTGCGCTCGCAGAGAGGGACGTTCTCATGGGTTTGCTGCAGGCATGAAGTAACATGAGCGATAGCTTTGGCAGCTAGTAGCCAATACTGCTTGCACATTTTAAAAGCATAAGGCACGATAAGGACTGTGCATGATTTTGTGCTTGTAAGAAAGAGTATAATGGACAAAAAAGGGATGTTTTTGGCACCATTTAAGCAGAATTACAGCAAAAAAAATAATCATCTTTCATAAATGTGAGTCAATGTGAGTTTTCCATTTGCATTTCATGTTAAACAATTACAAGACATGTACTTTGAATAAGACAAGAACTCTTGATTGAGATGCGAACTGTGTACAAAAACATATATGCAACTAGTGGAGCAGTGAATCGAAAACATACACGATCAGTGTAAGTAATTCCTGAAACATACACTGGGAACAAAACCATACAGTGGGATCAGTGTAGACTGATTACTGCAATGAGTGATGCTTATAAGCCCATTACAACACAACCAGTATTGAACAATTCAGGAAACAAATGATGCTTATGAGTCAGTTCTGAATCAAAAACATGCAGCATGACCAGTGTAGACAGATTCCTGCAATGAACGAGTCTTGTGACTTTTAATGATTTAAGAATATACAGCATTACCAGTATAAACCAATTCCTGAATTAGTCTTGTGGAATGGTTCTTTTTAGAAAATCAAAAACATGCAGTGTAACCAGTGTACACTGATTAAAATCAAAGCAGTCTAATGAGTCGGTTCTTTAGTGAATCAAAAACATACAGTGCAACCTGTGAAGACCTACGGTTGCTGAGAGAGCTCAATGCGCTGCAAATTGAAAAAAAAAACACATGCAAATTGAGAAAACAACTTCATCAATTTGACAACACACGCGCTGCAAATGCTCACAACACAACCAAATAAAGACACTAAAATCTTTATTTGTTTGTGTTGTGAGCATTTGCAGCACCTGCTGTGAAACTGATGAAGGTGTTTTCTTTCATCGGTAACTCAACGCTGCGTAGCTTACCGCAGTGGGAACACCCAGGTGTGACCGATTGTCTGAAGCCCATATAGAATCACGCCAATTCATTGGCTGATGGCGCGAGACACCGCCCCCACGTCACACGTGTTTGACATAGACCCGCGTTCGCACCATTTCACCCTTCAGATTTTCCTCTCTTCAAAAAAATTTGCTTCTGCGTTTTTTCTGGCCCAATTATTAGCGATAGAGTGCTAATCTGCGACTTTTCCACTTTAGCGACCGCATCCGTGGAATATTAACTCTCCTAGCGGACTTTGGCCGATGCCAACCGCCGTGCTCTCGCCTCATCGCGAGTGAAGACCAGCACGGAAGGTGCTTCAGATGTGTGGGAAATTCTCCGGTCCAGTTTTCTTGCTGTTGTTTTGCACCCGGCCCGGAAGCACGGGACGCCGTTTCCTTCGGGTTGGATGATATTTTATATACCGCGCGGCCTCCGACTCTGAGGACTTCGGGGCCACGCCACTCGACGTTCTCCCGCCTAGTGGCCAGGAGGCGCAGCCTTCTCCAGCATACACTGAGAGTATACAGCATACCGTGTCAGAGTAGTTTTAATGAATAAAAGACAAGTTACTAATTGCCAGAGCCAATCCTAAAATTCCCTCGGGGGGGGGGGGGGGGGGGGGGGGGGGGATCGGGGGTCAAGAATGGTTAAGTTGTCGAGTGGTTAAGAATGAATTAATTAAATGCATTTATCCTTGTTTCACTCCGCCCCCTCAATCGCACTCATGGAAAGCGCTGGATAAATAGTGTCTCTACATAGCTCGCTATACTTTTAACTAGTTTTTTTCGTCTCGAGCAAGAGACTTTACGACATCCACGTTACATAATTTGACAGATTTTTACGCAGAAAGGGCAACAGCACCGCATTACAATACATTATAATTCATGTTTTCATAGCCACTGACCAAATTCAAAACGAAACTAAAATTAAAACTTGTTTGAGAGCAAAGGGGCCCCCTGGTGTTTCGGGGGCAGTTTGCGTATTCTGCGTATGAGGATCGTCTCTGCTCATTGCCCTGTATAATTTACATCATTAGCAACAATATCATTTATTTAATATATATTTAAATACAATTAAAATATACCCAAATTAATTTCAATCAAAACTGTGAGCTTGCGAATCGAAATCGAATCGGAAAATTTGTATCGAAACACAGTCCTAAGAAAGTGAGAAATTAAATAAAGACAATATCCATATACTTCCTTAAATTGCGTCTATGTAATACTATGAATTAATATGCTTAATGGTAATGCTTTCAAAAAAGGAGGAGGCAAAATGCATGTTTAGTGAAGCAAGACACTATGATTTCCAGCTGCACACAAGCAGGAAAAGGAAGTAACAGAGGGTTTGAATGGCTTAGTGTGTGTGTGTTGTGTATGTGTTTGGGGAAAGCCCACTGCTGCCCTTTGACCCAAGGGAAGTGATCTGAAAGAGAGAACTTGACTTGTGGGGCCTCTAGAACAGAAGCATTGTGTCTGCCCATTCTCTCTGAACGGAGCAGGAATGGATGAGGGGAGGAATGGAGGAAAGGAGAAATATAATAAAGAATGACAGGAGGCCTATGGTGCGGGGCAAAGGGGTCAGATAATGTTCTCTTTGCCCCTGAAACAATAATGAAACCTTTCTTTAAGGTAACAGCTTCAAAACATGAAGGAAATGAAGAAAAAACTGACAAATATTGAAAAAATATACACATTCATAGTTTAATCTGTTAAATGTAACAAATCACACCCAGATGTTTGTATCCACAGTCAGGGGCGCCTTAAGATAAGCAGAGGCCCCTGGGCTACGGCATTACGGCAGGCCCCCTACCCCAGAAAACCTTTTTTTTTTTAGCTTCCTGACAATTATTTGTCAAATTTCGAAGTTCACAACACTTTTCTGCGTGAAATGTGAATATAAGTGAATATGCAAATTAATGATTTGCCACAAAGTGGCGCTAGGAACAGCAGAATATAGCCGTAACACTGCGTTATTACAGGCTTTATATGGAGGTAATCTGAAAATAAGTTACAGGTATGATTCAAACACCATAAATCACATGAAATGTTCATTATTTGTCACCAGTAGAACGAAAACAACACGACATGTTGGATAAATGTGGATGGTTTGGTGATTTGCTAGCTGAGGTTTTTATTTTTAAAACATTGCCGTGCTGATGTTGAATTAATTAAATCACAGCCGTATAAAGTTTAATGATAACATTTAAGCAATAGGGCGATTCCTATTTTTTCATCCCCGGATTTAAAATTGAGACTTTGAGCAGCACCTTAATCTAACTTCAGCTAACAGACACACAGATTACTTCAACGCAAATTACCGAACTCACACTGTATGATGTTTACAGAAAGTTTTCTGATCCAGTTCCTTTCAAACAGCTGTGTTGTTTCTCTTGTTATCTGCACGTTAAGACACTCTTGTGCAGGGCTACTTTACTAGCGAATGCATCGATTGTGCATTCTTTCCTCTTACATTAATATCAGTGGAACATACTAACTACACAAACTCTGTGGGGGGAACCTAAACTGACCCACTCACTATATAGGCTACTACAACCAGGGCGTTGCTGAAAATGAGTGTGTGAGTTTGTTTACAGAATGCTGTTTGTCACTGTTGCAAACTCCCATATAATAATTATTAGAAAAATATAATTTCCTTGAAGCCAGTGGGCCCTCTTTCCAGTGTAGGCCCATGATGGGTTTCAGCCCCTTGAAGCCCGTGCATTAATGCGCCCCTGTCCACAGTGGACATCATCAGGAGGACCAGACGTGGTTTTCTCTACTGTTTAATATGTTCACTTCTTGTCCAGTTTCATTTCAGTCTTTTTTATCTTGTTCATTCTGTGAATATTCTGAATGGAAGAATTTTTAATAAGGTGAGGGGGATTTGTGAAAGAGAGGGGGGAGCGAGAGAGAGAGAGGGAGGATAGGGGATAGATGATAACAGTGGGATTTGTTAAAGGTTGGTATCTCCCTTTCAGAGACTCATACTTTGATCTGTCAAGGTTGACAGACACACACACACACACACACACACACACACACACACACACACACACACACACCACACACACACACACACACACTCTCTCTCTCTAAGTGTATCAAGTGTTCAAGGAATCCACCGAGCAGTTTTCTCTGCCCCAAAAAACCTTTCAACCTCACCCCTGAGAGAAAGAGAGAGGAAGACGGAAAGAGACAGAGGGGGCACAATGGTGATCTCATTGTTGCTATGTCTCTGCTTTTGAAGCAAGGAAGATGCCTCTCCTTCGTTCTCCTTCTGTGTGTGTGTGTGTGTGGTGTGTGTGTGTGTGTGTGTGTGTGTGTGTGTGTGTGTGTGTGTGTGTGTGTGTGTGTGTGTGTGTGTGAATAGTGGGGTTAACCCTGAATGCAGCTGGGCTGTATTGTGTCTGGTTACAGAGAGTGGTTCCCTATAGCAGGTTCAGAGGCTGAAAGACAAAAGCCAGAGAAACACCGGCCAACTGAATACCTAAGACAAATGAGTCTGTTTGTGTGCATGTGTTGTTTTTTTAGGGGTTGGAAACTCGAGGAAGGTTGGTTAAACATGATGCTTGTATGGTGGTGTGTTTGTTTAAATTTGGTGAAAATAGCTTTATTGGTGACCTCTCTTCTTTCTGTCTCTCTTTTGCTCTGATATGGCTGAGTAGGCTTCCAGATCTGTCTGAAATTGCATTTCACATGGTGGCTGACACTGTGAAACAGTTACACGCATAACACACACAAACAGTCACAGATAAACACGTATCTGTGTAATAATAACGACTGGAAAAAAGTCCATAACATTGTTTTGACACTCGCTGGCTCTGTTTTCGTAAGGTCAAGTGATCCCAGAAGGATATGGATGTTTGAGGACATGTGAAACAGTAGTTTAAGTGGGAAACATTAAGAATTTTGGGAATGTACGTTCCATGGTCACATTTAATTTTAGTCATTTCAATAGGACTCCAGCAAATGGAAGTTTAGTTTTTAGTGTGAAAGATTTCTCAATGCAGATTTCACAGTTGGTTCAAGTTGGTTGGTTAGAAAGTGGCTTCTGGTGTGAGCTGTGCTTCATATTTTGCAACCCTATTGACAATAGACAATGGGCCTTTTTTGCTTGTGAAATTTTGTGAAATTGGTTAACTGAAACCTGGAAGAAAATATTTTTTTTTGTAGGATTTAGGAATTTTAGGATAAAATATAATTAAAATGCTTTACTATAGGTCAGTAATAAAAACAACAACTAGTTTGTAACATGTGACCGTGTGAACAAAAGGTCAGATTTTCTTCTGCTGAGCACAAGATGCTCTTTGGATAATTTTTAAATCACGTTGGATAATATAATAACATCAACACGTTCACACTTGTGTGATTCATGCTGCTGTCTTTGAAAGAAAGAGGGGTCAAACCAATTATAAAGAAATTATTAATTTCATGTGAATTCAATTCTTGAGCTGATAATATACTTTGTCATAGAACAAATGTTGTATTAAATTAGAAAAATGATAAATGAATGCATTTTCACTAGCGGTCTCAGATTTTTTTGGCCCCTGCTGATGCATAAATAACCATGCACACAAACAAAAACCAGAGTGTGTCAGTTTACAAACTGCCTTTTTTTAAAACCAAGATATGTGCATTGATGCACACTTTCAGACATCTTATGTGTGTGTGTGTGTGCTGTTGTTGGACAGTCTTTGAGAAGAGTGGAAAGCAATAAACCTGCTGAAATGGTGCCATCTCACAGACATGATTGATCAATTGAATTCTATCAGACACACTGACCGCTGGGATTAAGAGGGTCAAAACACTGGAGATCATACACTCTCTGTGTGTTCTCTGTGTGTGTGTGTGTGTGTGTGTGTGTGTGTGTGTGTGTGTGTGAGAGAGAGAGAGAGACAGAGCATTTAAGCTTTGTTGAGGTAAGTCCTGGCGTTGAGGTGTATTAGAGACACATGGGACCTGCACGCTATCAAGGAGTTGAAGACAAGAAGATTTTCTTTTAAATAACCACAGACGTCAGTAAACTGGGTCTAAATTCACATTCAAATGGATCGATTTCTGTGTTCAAATGAAGGAGGAAAAGGGAATGTTTGGATAGCTGCTTTGTCTGCCTGTCATTTTATCCCTCTATCCCTCCATATCTGTCTTTCGCTCTCTCTCTCTCTCGTCTTGTGGGGATTGCTCTGGCCTCTGACTCTAACTCCCTAGAATAACCTCTCAGAGGCATTTTGAAGAAATGAATTGGCTCTATATCAGGGATTTTCGTTTCTATTCTTCTTTTTTCATCCCTCTCTCTCTCTTTTTCTCTCCCTGTAATCATTTGAGGGCTGTAGCTTTCTCAGCTCTTATAATTGTCTCTTCAGAAACTCAACAGCCCAGTAATAACTGACTCACGCGCTGCCTTAACACTCACTCAGAGAGGAGGACACAAGTCCAAGAATCTATGTTTGTGTGCCTGTTTGTGTCCTTGAGTCTCTGTATGATAGTTTTCTAGAAAAGTTCAAGTACTTACCCTTATCACTATTATTATTTATGTTTTTACAGCATGCAATTAGAACCATTAGACCCTCTAATAGCCAGGCCCAGTATCCCATTCCGCACTTCTCTACTATATAGTAGCCCAAAAAAGAGCAGTATTTTCAAATTAGAAGTAAAATTCATAAAACACTAGGCACCCAAATGATTTACTAATTCCGGCGAGATTCTGAAGTGTACATTGTGAGTATCGGAAATGTTGGATGTAGCCAGGGTATTGCAGGATTTAAAAAATCTAATTAAAGACTTTTTAAAAACCTTTTTAAGACCTGCACAAATAAAATGAATACCACATGAGCGGGGTAGGGCAATGTCTATGGTAAAATATTTAACTGTAAAATGACTGTAAAAAGCTAGATTTTTCACAAAAACAAATGTCAAAAGGCAGAAGGTGTTGGAAAATTGACCACTCAAGAGGCCATATGACTGACAGGTAAAGCAACCAATCATATTTCGTTTTGTGCCGTGTCATGTTCAGGGGCATGAAAATGTCCCCATAAAAAAAGACCGGTATGAATATCTCTTATTCTTAGTGTATTAATTGTTTAGATTTGTATAATGCATTAGCTTCGTCAGTCCACCAGTTGAGATGTACAACTCTGCATGTTTGCTGTATAAAGGTATTAAAGGCTGCATCATAGGTCTGAAACTCTGAACAAAAACAGAAGAAAGGCTTATTGGAAATGCTAATTCATTCTCTGCCAGCAGGCGGTGCTTTTGGAACAGCAGCAATATAGTGGTTTCCACGGTAACCACTGTGTTAAAGTAGCCAGCACATGACTTTGCAAAACAGCATAGCTCATATTTGTTCAATGAAATCATAGCCTTTGAAGTTTGTCACATTAAGCTATATCAGAGTTCTTGTCTTGCCGTCCCCAAAATACCATTTTAATACCAAATACAAAAATAATTGTTATGGCCTTAAAATTGATAAGACTAAATGTGAGACATTTTAAGGACCTGTGGAAATTCTGGTCGCTATACATTTTTAGATACTAAGTTTTAGATACCAATACTAAGTTGTTACAATTAAGATTGGTTGAACAATTTTACACAACAGTTGTTAAAAGGGAAATAAAGCCATTTACTCACCCTCATGTTGTCACAAATCTGTATGACTTGCTTTCTTCTGTGAAACACAAAAGATATTGATTCAACTATGCACATTCAATATTTCTTTTAATTGACCATTTCTCGTCAACATTTTGTCACTACTGACATCAGATAAAGGACCTTTTTTTGCCTGAAAAATTTAGCTTTACGTTTCTGTAACAGTAAGGTTGGTTTACAGTTATTTTTTACTACATCTAAAACTCAAGCTTGTGCATCGTATTTGTTAAATGCCCCACCTTTTTAAATGCTACATTGTACTTAACTGCTTTTTCATGAAATATGTTTGACTCTCTCTCTCCAGCTCTACATGATTCTCCTTTGGCAAATGGCCACGCCCACTCAGGGCGGGACTTCCTGCGGAAGCAGATGCGAGGAGAGCTCTTTACACCGCAGCAGCTCGAGGTATTGGACCATGTCTTTGATCGACAGCCATATCCAGACATTTACCCCGTTCCTGACAGCAGCATCTACAAGCCCGCCCAGGTAAGGGCTGGGGGGTAGGGGTGTGTATCCTGCCACGGTGGTTGTGTGCACCTCCTCTTAAAGCTCACGCTGCCCTTGCCTGGCTGCCAGTATTGCTTGACCCTGTCGCAACCCTGCTGTTGACCTATGCACCCCCACACTGAAGCTAACGCTGAACTTTCACCTCTCTGAGCTAATGCTGGGGCTTTGACGTTGCTGGTGCTGATGTTCCCTCTATAGAGTTTTTATCTGAGGTTAAGTCTCAGCACTGCGTAGAGCTTTAGGGTTAAGTAGCAAACACTTGTTCGTAAGTTTGCTAAATTTACCACATGGCATAATGTTTATATGTCCAAGTGACCATATCAGAAATCATTATGAATGCCGCAAGTGGCAGTCCTGAGACACTTAGTGAAAAATTAAGTTTAGAGTGATGTAAGGGAGGGTACATAATGTCCACATTTTGAGTTTAAAGCAAATGATCTGTGAAAGATGTGTCATTACTGGATTGCTAAATTGTGAATAGATTTTTAGGCTAACACTTTGTACAATTTTGGGGGAAAATCCCTATAAATAGGCCTTCATTCTGGTCAAAGAATGTATTTGCCTCGTTCTAGTCTTTGCTTCCATTCTGGTCAAAGCTATGTTTATGTTTGCAGTACTTGTAAATAATTGCAGTATGGCTAGACTTGCTGACACATAACAGACAGGATGCAAAAGTACAGCTGTATGCACATACAGACAATCATGTGATGCATAAAAATTGATCACAAGAATAGGTAGTCAAAGATGTCACTCAAAAGTCAGATGCTATCACCCCCACATTCATTCAGGCACACATACAAGGCCAGTGTCAGAGTTCTATAGACTTGTCTGAAAGACCCCATAATTCCTCTGTCCATTTCACCACTGAGCGCTAAGGCTGGCAAGGTCAAAGGCTACTGAGCAGGGCATTAACCTCCGGGTCAATCCACATCCCTTGGGTGTGTGTGAGTCAGGATTGTTGTGGCACAAACGATCAGACAAATTGAGAACCGGGAATTTTGAGCTGTCTCTTTTTCAGAAACGAGAGTGTGCGAGAGAGGTATATGCTAAGTGGTCTTGCGTGATTGACTGACGGGTTGTTTTCCTCCCACTGACAGTGTGAATGCTGCTGAAGGAGAGAGAAATGATGGAGAGCTTGACTCTGTTTGAGTGTGTTTGTGTCTCCTAGGGGCATGAAATGAACTTGGGACTTGATTTTGTTCTTTCCTCTATAGTTGGTGATTAGATTAGGGTACATAAGGCCGGGTTCAATTATATATAAAACTATGGTGTGATTATATCATTCATTTTTTTTCAGATAACCTAAAAGTGTGCTTTATGTAGTAACATCAAAATAAAGGACTACTATTTAATATCAAATCAAGCTGTTTATGTTAAATTACACCAGTGAAAGTAACTTTAAAGGTTCACATGTACAATCAATGCTTTTTATAATCTCTTCATTCAGCACTTCTCATTTTTAAATGTTCTATCATGAAATTTGACATTCCCTGCTCTTTTAAAATAAAAGAGTTTGTACAATGAAAATACACAGTAACATTCAAAGTAAAAAAAAGTCTCATTCTGAACTTCTGTAACTTTTTGACTTCTCATGGTGGCACAAAGCATCTTTAGGCTATTTAGAAGTAGCAATATAATTTGGAAAGATAAAATCTGCAGGGATGACATATTCTTGTTGGCCAACCTGTTAGCATAGCTCTGGTTCCCTCGACAAAAGCAGGATTTTCCCATTGGCCTTTGGATTATTGCAAAAAATAAACACTGTGACCAACAAAATTTAATTTGACATGTTTTATTCATCAAGTTAATCTTGACAAATGAACACAACTTTTATGAATTCTTAATCTCAAATACAATCGGCAGAACTAATAAATTAAAGAACCACAAATCATTGTATAACTTCTGTCACCACCACTAAGCTTTTGTAAAATCTTTATTTCAGATCTACAAGTTGGAAAGTTTAAGTTAGAATAGTTAAATGGCGCAATAATAACACAATATGGCTGTAAAAGTAAACAAAAATATTGAATGGAGTGAGTATTCCTGTTTGGTGTTACAAATATGATTTCAAGGATGTCTATTTTTCGACTAAGAAACGTGCATTTACAATAGATCCAATAGCATGTCACATGATATTTACGGCTCAGGTGATTGGTTCAATATTAGCTATATCCTAATATAAGTGCTCATTTGCCTCTGTGGTGGGGAGAAGTGAGGATTATATGATGGCTGAACAAGTGCCATCAATATCAGAAATCTTTATGTATAGAAGTATTACATACAAATCAATAAAATTAATTTAATTCGAATGGAAAAAATACAAATAATACAATAATAACTTACTGCAGTGAAACTGTGCAACGTCACAGTGGTAAAAAAAGAAAAGCATCTGCTATGATTGTAAACATAAATGTAAATGTATCTCTTTTTTCTCCACCCATAAATTTACCATCAAGCTTTATATTTAGATAGTGATGAAATTAATTTTTTCATCTTTCACCCTCCCCTCCTGCATACTTTCTCCACCTCTTTTACATTTCTTTCCACTTCTCCTCTCATTTGCTCTCTCCGTCTCTCAGTTTGTGGTGCTAGAAGGACCATTAAGCACTGGCAGATCTATTAATTAGTGTCCAGCACTTCAAGGGGGAGCGTATAAAACAGTGCACGCTCGTGAGAGTCATTTCATTTGAATTTTCCTCTTTCCATCTCCTTACATTATGCCAGAGATACATCAACAGCCCAACAACCCTTACACTGAACTAATTACTCAACCAGACCAAGAGACAGAGAGAGAGAGTGATAAAGGCACTTTCCAGGGACATTCATAAAGTGAATATGTATTTTTAAATATGAACTGCTGAGGTAAATATTAATATAGAGTTCAGAGCAAAAAAAAAGGATGCAGTTTTTTGACTCAAGCATAAAAAAAAAATATGTACATATAAATAAAATTCACTGCAGTTACCAGCTGAAAAGAACACTAGTGGCAGTAAGACATTAAGAACTTTTCACAAAAATTATGATTTCGGGGCAGATTATCAATGAATAAATACTTGCGGTTTTACATGTATGACTTTTTCTTCTGCAAAACATAAAATAAGACGTGTGTGTGTGTGTGCGTGCACGTTTTTTGTGACATGAAGACACAAATTTGTATAATGACATGGTTATGACATAAGCATCACAAGGAGAAGGTGACTTATGAGGACATTTCCATGTGTTCCCATATATCAAAAGGCTTATAAATCATACAGAATTAGTTTTTTTGAGAAAGTACAAAAATGCACAAAGTTTCCGGTAAGGGGTAGGTTTAGGTTTATGTTTGGTGTAGGCCGATATAATTTTTTTTTTTTACATTATAAAACCATTACGCCTATGGAATGTCCCCACAATTCACGAAAACAGATTTTTTTGTGAAACTATGCCCTCTACATATATTAGACCCCCCCCCCCCCCCCCAAAAAAAAAAGAAAAAAAGAACAGAGCAATGTGATCTCAAATAAAGCATTTAGAATTATGAGTGTGTATTACACATGCTGAGAGCCACGACTCTCTGCTTCAGAGGAGCTCACCAATAAATGCCTCCCTGTCAGTCAGGCTCATTTAATACTGCATGCACTGCTAAATACCTCCCCCATCATTCATTCTCAGTCCCACACACACACCGTGCAGTTTACAGGCTCTTCTAAGAGACAATAGGTACAAGCTGAGAAAAAAATAGAGGAAGGGAGATAGAGGGAATGGAAGAGAGAAAAGCGTCTGAGAGGAAATGCTATTATGTAAATGCAGCTGCGGGTTGGGGTGAAATTATTTTGGTGTCGCGCGATTAGGGGCCTCATCTGTTATTGATGTGAGCGGAGAGGAGAGCCATTACAGAGGGGCTGTGTCAAAAATGACCCCCGAGAAAACTGTGACCCCATAGAGAAATCGAGAGAGCAAGGAATACAGTTAAAATGGAATTCCAGTGAGTTTCAAAGGCTACGTGCTTGTTATTTAGTCAAAATCAATAAAAATATTTGTTCTCTTTTACGCTTTTTTTCTTTATTTCATCTCAATTTATTTTAAAAACCCCATTCCTTTACACATTTTTTTCTCTCTCTCAATGTCTGGCTTCTCTCCAATCTTTGCCCCAGCTGTGGTGTGTGTGGGTGTGTGCCGCATCTATATGTGAAATGTGTGTGTGCATCATAGTCGCTGATGGGTTGCGTAGCTTCAGAATTGACAACATTTACAGGCTAAAATGAGAATCATCCATCTTCACTAGGCTGCTGTCAGAGGCAGGGCCAAACTTCATAATCCCCAATTACTAGTGCTAACCTCCCCATCTACATACACACATGATGAGGGGGTGGGTGCAAGCCATATAAATAGAGAGGAAATGCCTATCTCAGAACTAAATGACTGAAACAGACAGTGGAAAAGAGTCAGGGTTGGAGAGAGAGAGAGAGAGAGAGAGAGGAGAGAGAGAGAGAGAGAGATAGAGAGAGAGAGAGAGACAGAGAAGTGGGATGAAGTGGATGGTGTGAGCTGTGATTGGTAAGGTCACAGTCTACTGCCCTCGCCCTGGTGATGAGCACTGAGGTGTTTAAGGGGTCACTGGGATACACCATACATTCATACACAACACCCTGCTTACCCTGTGTATTAGATAGGGATTCAAAAGTTGTTTTTTTCAGTTGTAATTTTACTATCTAGAATTAACATTTTAATATCCAAAGATTATTTTAGTACTTTAGACGAACCTCTCTCTCTCTCTCTCTCTCGCCTGCTGCTCTCTCTCTCTCTCTCTCTCCTCGCTCTCTCTCTCTCTCAATAATCTCGGCTAACTACATACAAACAAATAATTCAAACAATAATTTCTTGCAGTTGAAATGGGATGTGCCCAATAGATAGATAGATAGATAGAAGATAGGATCCTAGATAGACATAGATAGATAGATAGATAGATAGATAGATAGATAGATAGATAGCTAGCTACTCGATAGATAGATAGCATACGATAGCTAGATAGATCGATCTAGCCTATCGATAGATAGATTTTTCTGATTTGGTGCTCAAGAAACAAAAAAAATTACCACAAGCTTTGAACGCCTATCACAACAAGGAACTGCAATAACATTTTTGAGCATATAGGACAGTAAAAAATCAGTTTATATTGTGCATACATTAAAACACCAAAGGGAATTATTCAGTTATCAATAATCAGACATATTTAGGTTGTATTAAGCTGGTATTGCATATTCCAGTGTTAGAGTACTTTTGCACTTTTAACACATTGTAAATGTATAGACTTTTAGGAGTACAAATATAGATGGACAGACATGGACAAAAATCCACAAAACTCTTCCTGAAATCAAATTATGTGGTTCTAGTAGTTTTTTCTTTCTTTCAATGGGAACCATTCTGAGTGGACAGATATACTTAGTATCCCCAGTAAAAGAGCACAAGCTTAGCATTTATTTAGCAGGAATGTTAAGTTGGATGGTAATCACTTGTAATGACGTAACTGTAACGGTAACAGCAGGGGCAGGTGTACCATCAGGAATTTGTTGGGGTTTAATTCACTCCTAATCAGGGTTATTACTAACCTCCTCCTGGACTAAAACAGAAGCGACATCCACTTTCCCAAACTCTGCCATCAAACCACATCCACACCTGAGTGACAAACCCCAATTACCGCCAATGGAGATGAATCACTGTGGGTGTGGGGGTGGGACAGAGATCATTGTGAGTAATTGGTCATGAAAGCACACAAGTGGGGTCAGTCTGAGGTCGGCCACATACATCACCTGGATCTACGGCCACCACTACTCATTAATGTTGACTTAGTACCTATGTGCCATTCACAAACACAAAGATGAGGGTTAACATACAAAGTCATTTCATGAAGTTGATTTCCTTTCATTGTAGTCATCTAATGAAATCTCTCTCCATAGACATCTGATTACTCGGCTATGGCGTCT
Source organism: Oxygymnocypris stewartii (assembly GCA_003573665.1). Lineage (NCBI taxonomy): Eukaryota > Metazoa > Chordata > Actinopteri > Cypriniformes > Cyprinidae > Oxygymnocypris > Oxygymnocypris stewartii. The sequence goes on along the minus strand of QVTF01005006.1, from coordinate 3,694 downwards.
TTGGCTGGCGGACTGGAGGAGATGAAGAACAGCTTGGCCAATCAGACGGGAGCAGAACTGGGTTCCACTGTTGCAGGGCCTCAATCGTATCCACTTGTGTCTGGTAAGCAAACTACCTACTGTATGTGTTAAAGACACATATACACAATTTCACTGTGGAGTTTTCCCATATGTTTGCTTATCAAAGCGACCCAAGTCCAAATTGTGAGATAAAATGTTGTAAAAAATTAGTAAAATAAGAAAATGAAAAAAAAACTCATCTCATTTCTCTCTTTTTCTTCAGAGAAAAAAAAAGCTGAATTGTAAGATATCACCTCACAATTGCGAGAATAAATAAAAAATACAAACCACACAGAAATGGAAATTATTGTTGAAACTGGAATTAAAACAGCAGACACTTTTGTCTGAGATCTGCTATGCTTCATCTGTATTATAGCTGTGTTAAACATGAATTAGAACCACCTGATTGTGGATCAGCTTGCTGTGGGCAGCTCAGAGGTGAGATGAGAGTGTTATCAGACCTGTTAAACAGTGCTCAGTGATTCAGATTCACACTCTATGTCCTAAGGGACAGAGAGTGGATGGAGACCTGTAATTACTATATACACGTCTCGTTCTCTCCCTTACTGGCTCACTCCATTTGGGAGTAAGGGAGCGCTAATTAAGAGCTGCTTTGGACAGGAGCCCTAACGAGGGAATGATGGAATTGGGATTTGTGGACCATCTGACAAGGTAGAGCGAAACCTGTATGTCTAGACTGTGTGTGTGTGTTTGTGCGTGCGTGTGTGTGTGTGTGGAAGGAGAGAAAGCCAGAATGAATTACCAACAGAGCTTGCCTCATAATAGACCATGTGAAAAGACTATACGGGTACCTCTTGTTTGCATAAGGGCGCCACCTATTGGCACAAATGAACATTTTATATTTACATTTATAATAACTAACAATTTGTATAAATTTACAAATGATACATTCATGCCAGAGGTGGAAAGTAACGAATTACATTTACTCGCGTTACTGTAATTGAGTAGCTTTTTTGTGTACTTGTACTTTTTTAAGTAATATTTTTAATCTGTACTTTTACTTTTACTTAAGTATATTTTGTGTGAAGTATTGTACTTCGCTACATTTTTAAACTCATTCGTTACTGAGTAAAAAAAAAATCGCTCCGTGGAAACAACTGCAGCAAATAATGGGCAGAAGAAAGAAACTGGCGCTAAAATCACAAGAAAGATGCAGACGGACAAGACAGGCGTTAATGGTGCAGACCCAGCTGAAAACCAGACCCCGTCATACTCTGCTGAAGTTGAACTCGAAGGAAATGAAGTGAACCCCTGGCCATATTCATGCTCCATTATTCAGTGTTAGCTGTGTTTGCCTCGGGAGACCGAACTAGCAGCTTATAACATCTCGACATCGCCCTTCGCAAGCATGTGGAGGTAACGTAAGGTAAATACTTGCATCGTTGCATTGGTGGTTAAAATGAAGCTTTTACGGGTTTTAGCAAAAGGTTTTGCACAAATGAGCCAAAAGACAGTGGTGCAGGGTGTGCAATATCGTCCTGCGAAAATATAGTAATTGTTGTTTTAACGATGTGCGATTTGACATTATCAGTATTTTGCCAAAAAACCAAACAAATCACTCTAAACAGTGGTGCGTGAAATCTAGTAACGTTAGTTTAGACTAGTCCGCATGCATCTGGACTGCTTTCTTTCACTGCGTGATTCAGTCTGTTAAAATGCGTTTTAGAATGATCACAAAATTGAAGATATAGAAGCAGAAAATGTATATATTTATATAATTTAATATAGTAAGTCAACATCACATGAAGAATGCCGTTTTTCTCAAAAAATCACCATGATTACATAGGCCTGTAGTTTTGCTTTTTACACAGTTAAAAAAAACAAGTTAATTAAGAGACTTACGTTTTAGACACATTGCCTGTTTTTGCTCTTATTCGACAACAAAAACTAATTCCAAACACAGTTTTGCGTCTCTGACTCTGAGCAATGACGTGTTTCATTCCATTGAATTAACCGTTTAAATGATTCTGTTCAATCGCAATGACTCTCTTATCAGTGACTTACTGAACACCTGCTGGGTGGTTCTAATTTAACATTTAAAGTATCTTTGATTTATTTATTTTTAATTTCAAATGACTATTTAACATTTGTTGACCCTGGCATGGAGCACAAAACCCGTCTGAAGTCGCTTGGGTATATTTGTAGCAATAGCCAACAATATATTGTATGGGTTAAAATTATAATTTTTATTTTATGCCAAAATCATTAGCATATTAAGTAAAGATCAGTTCCATTAATTGTATTTATAACTTTCCTACTGTAAATATATCAAAACCTAAGCGCTTACTTTGAACCAACTTTAACGGAGATTTTCTCAATCTTTGGATTTTTTTGCACCCTCAGATTCCAGATTTTCAAATCTTGTCCGATCATAACAAACCATACATCCAATGGACATATTATTTATTCAGCTTTCAGATGATGTATAAATCACAATTTAGGAAATTGGTTTTCTGGTTCAGGGTCACATTTTATGTCTTATTTATCAAAGCATTATTTCTGTATTTGTAGCTGCAGGCTAAATGCATCATGTCAGTGTAATACATATATGCCACTTCAGATGAAGCATCTGCGTTTCCTCTGCATTGCAAAGATGCATTTTGTATGATACTGATTTAATTTGCCTGTTAACACAGCCCAAATGTCTTATTATTCTAATTAAACCGATTAATTTAATTAAAAACACCTAGTTTGAGATTTATAGGCCATATCCAGGTTGTGTCAACTCAGTTACTGGAGGGCCACAGCCCTAAAGAGTTTAGGTTCCACACCCTGCTCCAACACACACACCATGTAGTTTTCAATAAGCCTAAATGATTAGTTATTAGCTGTATCAGATGTGTTTAATATAGGGTATATCTACACTGTGTAGGGCTGTGTGGTCCTCCAGGTACTGAGTTTGACAACCTTTGGTCTATCCCATTTTTCCCTCCCTCCATTGTTAAAATGTAACTAAGTACTTTTTACTCAGAGTAAATTTTAATGAGCTACTTTTACTTTACTTGAGTAGATTTTTAGACTGCGGTACTTATTACTTGTACTTAAGTAAAAATTTCTCAGTAATAGTAATGGCGATACTGGTTTCACTTGAGTACACAATATGTTTGTACTCTTTCCACCTCTGATTCATGCAATAACATTTATAGGGGAATGCAGAAAATAAATATATTATCTTTTATATCTTTTTATCTCTCTTGTTTTTATAGAAAAGGGAATGAGATCGAGAAGTGACACAAGTAGCCCACTCTACTACACATATACCATTTTTTTCCCCAATGATTTGATCTGAAGAAAATCTTTTCCTGTCTACCCTCTTTCATTCTTCTCTTTTCTGACAACGTCTCTCAGAGGACTAGGCCTTGTCTGTTCTTCCTCTGAAGAGTCCCTCTCTCTGTCCCTCGCTGTTGCCCTGTCCACTGACCCAGAGTGGATTAGTATCCAGTCCTCACTAATGTCTTCCTGTCACCTAACATGGATGACTCCCTAACATGGCAACCAGCAGAAAAGAGAGTGTGAGACTCTCTGTGTAACTGCGTCAGGTCTGGGCAAGGTACATTTGAACTGGGGCAAGTGGTCACAAATATGTTTTAAATGCTAAACATGCATTAATTAC